>JAQFZZ010001203.1:0-12200 GCA_034696405.1 Isotoma caerulea
ATTAAAATGAATTTTTTTCAATAAAAATATCATTTTGTAAGTTAAATTTTTCATGAGTTCGTTTGAAACTGTAAAATAAAGCAGCAGTGCTCAACTTTTTTTGTGCTGTGATAATTTTTACGTGTGACATGTATTTTGAATTTTAAAATGTATTTAAATGCCTATATTTACGTATTTTGAACACTTTCTATGAAATGCATGTATTTTGTATTTTAGTTTTGAAATTGCAAAAATGAATTTAAAATACAAAAGTATTTTGAACCGTATGTGTATGTATTTAGCCCAGCTCTACTAAAATTCTATAAGAAATCAAATTGTTTCCTTAAAGAAAAAAATGCTTTAATCTCACACTACAATATACACACGAGTACAAAAATAAAAACAGGCCAAAATTTAATAGTTTTTTGTCAATTATATATTGCTCCATTGCCGTATATCCGAATTTGAATTACTGTTCTTATGGCATGAAAAAGTTTTATTTATTCATAAGTGGATTTCCTGATTATTACACTAATCGTAAAAATGAAATAAATTCATCCCACGATTTCACCTATTTGTATTTCTTCCCTTCAATGTTTTACTAAATTTTTGGAAATAGGGCCCGGTACGGCCCTTCGGGCCGTCCGGCCTGGAAACTAAAATCCATACGAATCCACCTTTTGTTTGGGCCTGCCGCAGACAACTAAATTATGTTCGACTTTTAATTACTTTTTTGTACAAATAAATTTAAAAATTTAGAATGTTAAATACAAAATTTTGATTTAATAAGAAATTGATTATTGATTGGCAATATTTGATAATTTGAAAATCGAAACACACATTTTAAATTTTTATTTCTGTTGATGTTTTCCCCATGTCGGTGTTTTAAATTGTCGTTGTTTACAATTTCTGTGCTTCAATGGTCAGTTTTTTGTTGTTGTTGTTGTTGTGCTTTTACTAACGTGTTATTTCTCGATTTAGTACAATTAGACTAGTCTCCCACGAGTAACACAGATTACATCTCGTCATGATCTTATTTGAGACTTAACAACTTTGATTCTAGTAAAACACAATACTGTTGTCTGTCGGTTTTTTGTCTATCGGTGTGATAAGATGGACCCATTTTTATGAAATGAAGACATGTTTTCCGGTAATAACTTAACTTGTATATATTACAGTAAAACAAAATTTAATTTAATAACTCATCATTCTTTGATATTTGACAAAATAATAGACACTTAAGTAAAAAAATAAATTAAAAACTGGGGAAAACAAGCAAGGTTTAAAATATGTGTTTAACTACCGCAACCACATTTGTAAGGTTTTACAAAGATTCAAATTCAAACAAAGGGATAGAAATAACCACAAAAACCGTTTACGTTATATGAAAAAATACACATTTCTTCAAATATACAGCATAAGTACACATCAAGAAATTCATGAATTTGCAAGACGAAGACCTGAAAAGTGATGCTCAACTTTTTCTTTTTTCAAACACTGCGTATCCCGTGTTTTTCATTCATTCGTTTCCAGCAGGAACGGCATTATCTAGTCAAAATTAAATACATACGTTTGAAAACTATGAGAAGGAAAAAATCCTTCTTTAAATTTACGAAATTCCCTACATAATCTTACCTTTCTCCAAAATTTTATCGATCCATTTTTTGGTGACACGAGTATGGGGATGATTTGGGCTTAAGACTTTCTCCCGCAGATTTAAAATGTGTTTGAATATTGCTAAAGAAAGGTCGTTATTTTCAAGTTTAAGGTGCATTATGCCTAGCCACTGCATCGAATACAGAGTGTCAGGATGTTCAACTCCAAGCACTTCCCTTCTGAGTAGAAATACATTCTCGAAGATATCCCTCCCTTCCAAATATTTTCTTTGTCTAAAGAGACACCATCCAATATTATGTTGTGTTGTTAAAGTGCTCAAATGTCGTTCACCTAATTCTCTTAATTTCCATTCCAACACTTCTTTGTTCATTTCCAGCGCCAACTCTATTTCTCCTTTCCCGCCCAACGCAAGTGCAAAATTATGTTTCGTATTGATTGTCTCAAAAGTCATAGGTCCACGACTTTCATCCGGAGTTTTTTCTAACGATTCCAACACTGCTTTACTAAGCGAAATCGCTTCGTCAAACCTTCCGAGATGCGAAAGAACTGCAGACATGTTGCTAGCTGTAGCAAGTGTTGATTCGTCTTCTTCTCCAAGTATGTGTTTTTTCTTTGCCAAAACTTCTTCATACATCGCGAGGGATGACTCCCATTTACCTTCCATCTGCAATGCTAAAGCTGTATTGTGTTTCATGTGCAATGTCTGGACGTGCGTATCTCCTAAAACGTCCTCCAATCTTCTGTAATTCAAAATTGCAAAGTTTAACATTGTCGGATACATCCCGAAGTATTTGAGCCTGTTAAAAATTGTATTAGCCATCGCAGGAAACTGTTGAACCAAACTATTCTCTCGTGAGGCGTACTTCCAGACACTTAATACGTGAGTCATTTCACTTCTCATTAAACATGGGGTATTTGATAAATTGCCAATCAATGAAGCAAATAGGGGCAAATCTTCATTTGAAGACTTTAATTTACGTCGAGTCACGACTTGCACTAATCGATGAATTGTTACAGTAGAGTTCACTTTCTTAATAATAGAATTGGCCTTGAGAAATTCTATTACGACTTGAACCTGCTGATCTGATGGCTGGAGTAGCGGGTAATATTTAGAAACAAATAAAATGTCTCTTGACCATTGCCGTTTGCTTGTAGTGGCATGATGACTTACACATGTGATTGTAATGTCATTGGGATCAAGATAGGCCATAATGCTTAAAACTTTCAATGCTAAATCACCAATTTCTTGGTCAGTTCCTTTTAGTTTGTCAGCTACATCGTCCAAAAATGTAGCAAATGCACAGAAAAATGGACATGATGGGTCATCAAACATTGCAAATTGTGCTAAAAAATTTGAAATATTGTAGGATGTTCCAAATAACGGATTGTTTTTTGTCTGGATAATGTATGCTACCGCTTGTTGTAATCCGAGTGGGTGATTTCCTATTCTTTCGCAAAAGTCATGAATTAATGCATCTTGGTTACAGTTGTTAATTCGTAAAGACCGCTTGACGAACTCAGTTGCATCCGAAGATTTCCACTCTTCCAATAAGATTAAACTTGACTCTGGAGTTGCAATAGTCTGGTTCCTTGATGTAAGGATAGTCATTACGTTTTTTCTGACGCTTAATAATTGAAGACAAATCTGAATTTCTGAGATGAGTTCTTTTACATTATCAAAAATTACAAGCCAAAATCTGGATGTCGTATTCTTTTCTATAGCAGTAGCCAAATCGTGAAAAATTTGTTCAATCTTAATGACCCTTCCGTTTGAGTCTGATGGGCTTATTCCAACTGCCTTGGATAAGGTTACGAAAGTTTGAATCTTGCTTCTGTTTCCCCGTAGAGCCAGCAAATGCTAACATTCCCCTCACTAAACAATATATTCGCAAATTTTTTGACCAATTCAGTTTTTCCTATTCCTAAAAGTCCACTGATCACAATTACTTTATTATTGCCGCTCTTTTTGTACTCAAAAAGTTTATTTATTTCTTGGTGTCGACCCACAAAATTTTCGTTCATTTGACCTGAGTTAAATTGACAACGCCAAAGTGAATCTATTTTGTTTACGTAGGACAAGCCAAACTCTTGTTCCAAGCAATCTGTGAAAAAATAAATGAATCTTGAAGAATGATGTGATTGATTTATTCTAAAATTAGTTGTTATCCAAGATTAAGCGGTAAAAAATTACATAAATACAATAATGTTAATATTTTTATTACAGTAATTTATGATGAATAATCGTATAAATCAATTATATGACAGTTTATTTCGATGAAATTTGTTTGATCTAGTGAATTTAAATTAAAGGTTTGACGATGGCAAGAATTTTGAAAGGTAATCAAAAACATTATTGTGCCACGAAGTAATCTTTTCAGGCATGAATCTGTCCTCGTCGAAGTTCTTGTATGTATTTTTTAAACCAACTTTTGTAATATGTTAAAAGTGTACTTATAGGTATATTTATGCATCTTTTTCATAAATTAAATACCTGCGACCCATATTTTCCCTAGACTTCTCAGTGTACAGCATAATGAATCCAAAGTGGCCGCTTCTCCCTTTTGAGATTTCCAACTTTCCAGGATATTCTTGAACAGTTGATAGGGTAATAAATTTCCATTTGTATATAACTGTTGCCAAAGGATGTAATTTTGATCATCCACATCTAATGCCTCGTAAAATTCAACCCAATTTATAATTAACATACTGTCTTTCAAAAGAAGCTTCACTACCGTTCGAAAATCCATTTTTATTTTAAAATCTATCTTAAACTTTTGTTTACGAATAACGGCTAATAAAGCTAAAGTATTTGATGAGTAATCAGTCTGAAAATCATGTACTGAGTTCAACCTTTGACTGAAGTGGAGTAGATAAGAGGTTAGAGTTATCTCAATCGACAAACTGCAAATCACCAGTGGTGGATAAACACCAACATGTTTAACTATTCTACAAAGATGAAATTTATATGTTTGCATGATAAATATAAAATTTCAAATTTTTGACTGAAATCAAAATTTAATTTCATTTGTCTATTATGTGCCGCTGATCAAGGTGCTTGTCATTTAAGCTTCTAAAATAAAAATAACTTTACAACTATAACTATTAACTATAACCAAGTATCTTCAGAAGCTTAAATTTAAAACTTAAAAACTTATTTTAAAGCTTTGAAACTTAATTTAAATTTATTGACAATTTTGACCTTTTTTGAAATTTTTGACGTTTTTTACCTTTTTTGACTTTTTTGACCTTTTTTGACCTTTTTGACCTTTTTTGACCTTTTCTGACCGACCTTTTTGACCTTTTTTGCAACTTTAAACTATTTGGGGCAACTTCAGAAGTATTTTGAGAAAAAAAAATGTTTCCCTACCTTCAACATTTGGACTCTGCCATTTTCAAGGGGGTGCTTTTCAGGTGAACGCCCCTTGGGAGTGGTCCGATTGACCCCATTTTTGTACTTAGCCGAGCATATGCCCCCTAACACTCATATATCAAGTTTCAAGTCAATAGCTTAAACCGTTCGAAAGTTATCGACTTCACGGACTGACGGACAGACAGACACCACTACCGTTCACATAAAGTATCTGAAGATACTTAATAAAGCCGCAGGATATGAAACAAAGGAGCATAAGTTACACACAAATGCTGCAATAAAATCAATGTTTTACGGATTAATAGAATATTACTATCAAGTGTATTTCACTTCTTATTTTTATGAATCTATTTACTATTTACTTGTTTAATTTGATTTATTACTGGCTTATACCATGTTTGATGTAATATATTTTAATTAACATCAATTATATATGTTGCAGGCCGTATTGCTAATGCATTATAAGTGTTCATGTTTTAAAATATAATAAAAAATGATTAAAGAATGATTTTTAATCATTTTAGGCTGCATTGAGTATTTATTATTGCTAATTCCTAGGATATATTGAATATATGGCCAGTCCATACGCAATACTTCATAGGAACTTATATGAATATCCTATTAATTTTTTAAGGATATTCAATACTGCCTAGGAAGTATTGCGTATGGTCTGATTAGCAATACGGCCTGCGACATATATATTCTGCCCATTAAATATTTTATAGTATTACGACCTAATCACAACACAACATTCCGAAAAAATCGAGCACATTAATATACCAGAGTGTAATATTTGTATTAAAATCAAACCTATCTTATCTCATTGTGGATTATTCTATGCAAAATCAACATGAATTTATTGCGTGCCAGTTTGTTCTTTTTCTTCATTGTGAGTTTAATACATTGCAATAAAGTATTCAAATATTCCTTTTTGAATAAACCATGTGAATATATATTAAACCTTAGTAAATGGTGTAACAAAGGAGCGTCGGAGCAGCAAAATTGAAGTTGTGACCTTTTTAGTTCCCTTAGAAATCGTACAGTACCCTAAGTAACCATAAAGTACCATAAATTACCATTAAAAACCTATTGATTTATGCATTTGTATCATTTAAACCAAAAATCTCATTTTGCCCCTTTTTGGGTGCGGTTAGGGTCGTGGAATACTTGTTTTAAGTTTAAACCTATTGTCCAATGCATATGTATCATTTAAACCAACAATCTCATTGTACTCCTTTGGGGGTGCGGTAAGGGTCGTGGGAGACTTTTTTATGTTGAAACCTATTGTTCTATCCACATATGTAATTTAAACCAGTAATCTCATTTTGCCCCTTTGGTTGTGTGGTTAGGGTCGTGGGAGACTTTTTTTATGTTTAAACCTATTGTCCAATGCATACATGTAATTTAAACCAATAATCTCATTTTGCCCTTTTAGGGGTGTGGTTTGGGTCGTGGGATACTTATTTTATGTTTAAACCTAATGTTCTATCCACATATGTAATTTAAACCAGTAATCTCATTTTGCACCTTTGGGGGTGTGGTTGTTTTTAAGGTCCCTTTGGGTTTTATATGGGTGCATATGCTTCACAAAAAGCATGCAGTAGTGGAGGAGAAGGAATTACAAAAAAAAATTTTCCCTATCTTTAACATTGGGTCAGAAATTTTACCTTTTTATTGTGACCTTGGGGGTGGTCCTACAAGGCTCATCTCCGAACTATGAAAGCTATAGGGGTTCAGAACATGTATACCAAATTTCATCCCGATATCTCATTCCGTTCTTGAGTTATCGGTCTGACAGACGGACACACGGACAGAGAGACACAGGGAAAACCATAAATGAGCTGACGCTCCTTGATAACCCATATGAAGCACCATACTAACAATTAGTGTAATCAAGTAGCGAAAGCTACAAATTTTAATTGCATTTTATTTTATTTATATTTTCGATACTGAGACAATATTTTGAATTCCTTTCACACCGTATTTCGACCAACCGGTTCAATATCCCTATCAAAATATTATGTAAAACTTGAAATTTTGTGATCTTAGACGTCATCGTACACCGTTATTATCATAACTCATTTTTATCTACTCGTCAAGACGTATCCCAATATATAAAATTTGACTTCATTCTGTGACCTCCATGTCAAAAAAGGTTATAAAAGTTGAATTTCTGACGTTTTGTGAATGTGAAATCATGTATCACATGATTCTTATGAATTTTGCGCTTCGTAGCGCGGCCAGTGCGCTTTTTGGCAGCGCTCTAGGTTTCAAAAACAAAATTTCTTTCAGAAAAAGCGAGCCCGCGTGTCAATTTACGTCAATCCGCTCGAAAGTTATCGACGTGATGTACGCACGCCCGACGCTGCAAACTGCGTGTCAATACGTCAATCCTTTCGAAAGTTATCGACATGACGAACGAACAGACGGATGGACAAAAAGACGCACCAACAGACCATTCCCATTAACTAGCTTTCGCTACTTAATAATTCATTGCATCAGATTGTGTTAATAAATAATATTAATATAGGATAGGAAAAATCCTCTTTTGAGTACTTTTTTCAAACCCGCTGATGATTTGTTATCGTGAATTCAGGTAACCATTGAAGTTCCACACTGGATACATTAACATCAATATTTAAAATTATACGCTGATTTTTTTTGTCACGTACGTTTTTCTTATTGTTGTGCGAGGTAAACCTTATTTCGATTTTTAATTACTATTTCTGTCTAATAGTGTGTATTATATTTAAAAAAAATAATATTGTACTTCCATTGCAATGCTTAAAAAGGTTAAATAATGTGTTAAAATATAACTTGTTGTTGTGTCGCGTAGATATTTTATGGAAATTTATTAAGCCCATACATGTTTTTTAAAAACATTTGCAATTTCCAATTGGAGAAACATAAAAGCTAGGATTGAATGGTTATTTTATTTTATTTAAATCGGTGATTGGAGTACCTTGAATTAAAATTTCAGAGAACCACAGCTTTTTATTTTATTTCGAAGCCCTGATTTTTATAAACGTTCCATTCAAATACTATATCCTTTAAATCATCTCTTTCAAAATTCATAACGGTTAACCGCAGATTTCAGCAATATAAATTTTTTTAATATTTATATTTTTCGAAACTATGATTTTTTATATGTTTGCAATTTTGATTTGATCCAAAAAGAAACAATCCTGCAACATTGAAACTCTGTTTAGTTGAATAACTTACTACAACTCTAAACAATGAAATAAGAATTGATTCGAAATTTCAGCATATTTTAATCGGTGTTTCTCGGCATCTTGATTTAAATCCCTACAAAAGGTACCCGGTATTTTAATTTTTTCTAAATCCCGCATTGTCGTATCGGGAAAACGTTCCAATAAACAACGAATTAAGATTTTTTATGTTTTCGAATTAACTTTCAGATCTTATTGTTAGGAATAAATATAGTTAAAGTGGAAGACTTATACGATTCATTAGTCAGCGGAAAGACCGGAAAGCCCAACTTTGAATACCGAGTGCCAGAAATGAAAGAAAAGCAGTCCGGAAGTGAAAATCAATTATCCGACATTCCTGTTATGTCAGACGATGGAAATCAAGGCCAAAAAGAAGCCTCAGACTTCGTCCCATTTAATGACACAGTTCCTATGCAAAGTTACATGAAAATAGTGAACAAGCTGCAATCTGTTTTGCGTAGTTTAGAACCACATGGGATTCGAATCCCAACTCCAAGGATTGCCGTGGTGGGTGGACAGTCTACGGGAAAATCATCACTTCTTGAGCAAATTGCTGGAGGTATTTTTTCGCCAAGGGGGACTGGAATGGTGACCAAGTGTCCTGTCATATTGCAATTTATCACTTCGGGTAAACACAACTAATCGTACTAACTATTTAAATAAAAACACAAAATAAATTTAATTTTTATTCCTTCCCGGTCATTATTAATAAATATTTTTATACAGAAACGAAATCATACTTTGTGGAAAGAACTGAATACAATGACGCCAACGATGTTGAGCGAGCAATCAGAACAAAATCTGAATTCGCAGCTAAGCGCGATGGTGGAATTTCCAATGACCCCATCTTAGTTGAAATAAGCCTCCCAACAGCCCCTAACATGACTTTGGTTGATCTTCCAGGTTTAATTGAGGTCACTCTTTATGTAATACTTTTACAATGAATAAATTAAATGATTAACAATTGACTTAAAAACGTTATACTCCTTTATAAAAGGTCGCTGCCGAAGACCAAGATTCAGACTTGCCAGACCGAATTGAAAAAATGGTTTTAGACCAGATTTAAAATAATCAAACGATAATCCTAGCAGTTGCATCGGCGGATGCAGATTTCCAAAATAGTAAAAGCATTAAACTCACCCAGTTAGTTGACCCACATGGGAGCCGAACCATTGCAGAAGTAACCAAACTGGATAAAGTTGACCTTAAAGACGATGAAGAGAAGCAATCGCTAAGAAAGACACTGATTGGCTCAAATGTCACGGTGAAACTCGGAGTCGTGGGGGTGGTCAATAGGACGAAGAGACTCTCCTTTGAAGATGCTAAGAAAAATGAAGGGACAATTTTGAGAACTTACTGTCCAGAAATTGCTACCAAGCATGGAATTGAGTTTCTCTGCAATCATTTAGCCAAACTGCAAATGCATCACATCCAACATACTTTACATACTGCCATGGTCAGTTCATAAATTACGTCTTAAAATTTTCATGACTTTCGGCTTGGTAAACAAATCATTGTTAAATTATCTATTACATCGTTACTTTTACAGAGGGAGGTGGAACTAAACCTTAAAGAGCAGTTAAATATTTTGGATAAGCTTGGAATCGGTGAATTCGTTGACAAACAAGCAATTTTGAAACGAGTAGCAATGGAACTTTCCTCAGATTACAGACAAGAACTGGAAGGAGGCAATAGGCATATAAATATTGACAATTTATGTGGAAGTGTCAAGATCAAGGAGATCTTAGGACCAAAGTTTGCTGCAGCACTCGATAACTTGAATTCTGAGAATCAAGCTACAAATAAAAGAATTATTAACGCCATTTACAATCACAGGGGAACTGAAGGATTTAAACATCTTGCTGAGGTTCGTTAAATAAAACTAAAGCAATGCAGACAGAAAGCATTCCAATTAAGAACTTAATTTTCTATTGTTGCATGCGTATAAATATTTGGCCCCTTACCAATTGCAGATGTTGGAAGCTGGCAGCTTAAAAACTCTTGATGCAGTTTACCTCGTAATGCGAGACGAAATTCCACTAAACTGTTTTTCATCTGGCCTGTCTGACGGCAGTTGTCAAGCAAATAAATATCCAAAACTTCAAAATGAATTGAATGAAGTCATTCAGAAACTTTTGGCTAGGGGAAATGAGGTTTGCAAAATTTTTAAACCAATTAAACGTTTTAAACGTATGGCTTTCGCTACTTGGTTACACCCGTTTGATATGGTTTATTTTTCATTAATAATGATATTATTATTTTATTAACTAGTTATTCTAATTTAAAAAAACAATTTTTAAGGACGTTAAAGATAAAATCAAGGAATATATCCGTAGTCAGGCGTATTGTTCAAGAACTTGCAACGATGACTTTCTGAGAAAATCGGATAGCGGGGAAACCACCAAAATTGATTTTATCTCTCCCATCTTCCTGGACCAAATGAGTGATATAATGTGTAAAAATATCCAGATTGAGGAGGGTTTTTACGAAGGACAGAATGAAAATGGAGATGATCCCGATGACCCGATATACTTCGAAAAATGCTACGACTCCGGTACATTGAAACTTTTGAACTCAAAGTCTGTAGCGGGTGGTAAAGCCATTCAAAATGACACCTGCCTTGTTCAGGAGGTGCAGTATTTGCTCAACCT
This sequence comes from Isotoma caerulea, assembly GCA_034696405.1. Lineage (NCBI taxonomy): Eukaryota > Metazoa > Arthropoda > Collembola > Entomobryomorpha > Isotomidae > Isotoma > Isotoma caerulea. Next base: position 10,848 of record JAQFZZ010001203.1, read on the forward strand.
GTATTACGACTTAATCAAAGCTCAGGTGTTGGATTACGTACCCAAAGTTATGAAACTTCACTTGATCTACCACGCAAGTGAAAATATTATCCTCACAATGGTATGTTTACACTTTGGGAACACTTTAATTTAGTTCGAAAAAAGTTCAATTTTTTGGTTCAAAAGGATTTTAAATCAACGAATAATTAAATTGACATTAAACATCAACATGCACAAAACTGATCCAGAAAAAATTTTAATTAAGTACTGGAACACTGCTTTATGAAAACGGTCTCTCTGTCTGTCCCCCAATTTATCTCAGGAATGAATTGACGTATTGACATCCTGTTTTTTGCGTTGGACTCGTGACTTCAATGTGACCTTTAGTGTTAAAAATCAGCGCGCTGCGATGCATCGATCTGGTCGCGCTTATGTGCGCCCCAGGGCGGAAAATTTATAAAAATCATGTGATACATTATTTCACATTCACATATTTACGAGAATGTCAACTCTGATTGTTGCGCGAACTTTTGAACCTCCGTGTGCGCTCTAGAGAGCTTAAAAGCGCGCAAAATGCGAAAAAGTCATAAAGTAATTAGATACATGATTAAATATTTAAAGATTATCAGGAATTAAACGCAAATGGTTGCGCGCTCCACAAAACTGCCGTGCGCGCTCTAAAGCGCTTCAAAGCGCTCTAAATTTAAAAACTCATGTTGTACATGATTTTATATCTAAATTGTCAGAAATTCAACTGTATCGGTTGCGCGCGATTAAGAACCATCGTGTACGCACTAAAGCGCTTTAAAAAGCTCAGGATTGAAAAACTCATGTTATAAATCATTCTACATCTAAAAATCAATACAAATTCAACTAGTATGGTTGCGCTTTAGAACAACCGTGCGCGCTCTACAGCGCTTCAAAGCGCTCAAATTTGAAAAATTCACCTTAAACATCATTTTACATCTAAAAATCATTGCAAATTCAACAAATATGGTTGCGTGCTATCCAGAATCACTGTGCGCGCTCCAACGCGCTCAGATTTTAAAATGTCATGTTATACATTGAAGCAATTCTTGTGCCTTTACCAAACTATGTTATGAAAAGTATTGAAGATGATATTTCATCTACTTAACGTCTTAAATTCAACTTTCAGAACCGTTTTTGTCGTATATGATCAGAAGGTTCAAAAACGAGGTCAAAGGTCAAATATGGTCAAATTTCAAGTTTTAAACTTATTTGTTCAACTACTTGGTTTTACCCGTTTGATATGGTTTATGTATTATGTATTCTTAGCTAGTGCTCGGCGTCATTCCATTCGAGACAAAAATTTCCATTCAATTCAAGTCAAAGCGAAAATGGAATGGAAAACAC
>JAQFZZ010001204.1:0-12200 GCA_034696405.1 Isotoma caerulea
CCTACCTGTCAGTCTAACATTGTAATTACGAAAAGCCACACAGCAACTAACTACCTTAGATAAATTTCTCCCAGGGTTTAAGATGTATACTAAATTATTTTCCAATAATTTTAAATGCTCAAGTTAAAATTAGTGGTTATTGTGGTACTTATAAAAATGCTGGTCACATTCATGTCATAAAAATCATTGTTGTTCTAGGAATAAACATAGTTCACTCGATGTAATAAATAGTCTGGTTTGGATTGAATTAGAAAGCAAAATGGGTGAATTTGTTAATTATTGGTGTAATCTTTACCTAAAAATGCACATAAAAGATGTTAAGATTATCAATAGTGAACCGTTTGTTTGAATAAAAATGCATAGAATAAGGCATCTAGATAAGATAATTCCTTCTTTTACTGGGAAGGTAGGACAAGCTGTAGAAATTACATCGACTGAAGGTAGCTTGCGTCAGGAAATCGATTGTCGAAGTCGACAGTGCGGATTTATTCTTTAAAAGGCCTTTTCAACCCAATTTGATTTCTCTGTACTTGGAGAAAACTTTCACACAGACTTTAGTTTATTCACGTCGTAGCTGGATGGAGAAAAGTGCCAATTCCATCATCACGATCATCAAACATCAAGTCACAAAATATTGATCAAACATCTTTGAGCTATTCTCATCATATAATCATCATACTAAAAAAATCAAATTGGATATTACAACGCTCAATGTCGTATTTGCTGTTATGTTACTTCGTACTATAAATGCTAAGTGTACTTTTTCCAAATTGCATTTCGTTTATTTTCCAGAAAAAAAGGTTTCCTCGCTTTTTCGCTGATGCTTCACAACGACGAGTTGAATGAATAATGATAACTGTTGTCTTGCTTGATCCGCTTTTCTCACCCTTGCTAATTGGATGCAACTTCTAGAGGTAAATAATCAAATACTAAGCGGATATGTATCAATGCTTGGTCATAAATATATGTACTTCGTTCATAGAAAATGATAACCGAACTCTTTATACGGATTTTCCTTGAAATTCTCATTTATCATTTATTTCCCTACTTAATTGAAAAGACTCAAAACAATCACATAGCCTTTATTGATTAAAAGAGACAAAACATTTTGATGAATACAAATATGAGAGATGTACTATTGTTAAAAGTGATTGATTCTTGACTACAGTTAAGCTGGTTTACAAGGCCAATGAAATTGTGAAAGTGTAGAGTGAAAAGTTATAAATCTGCCAATTTGAAGTTGCATGCAGGCTGACGAGGATGAAAAATGAAGTAAAGGGTGAAAACCCGCAGAATTAATAAGAGAAGAGGATTTAGTTTTTGTAACTTTAGTAAAATCGGGTAGTCAATAAGTCAAACATAAGTTGTTCTTCCGTGTTAATCTGTGTTTTCGATCTCTCCAGGTAAATTGCCCACTGAAGTCATTAGCACATCAGAATCGGATAGATGAGTGAGTGCTAATAGATAGAGTCAACACTATTTCCTTTTTCCTTCTGTTCACTCATCATCTGATAAGAATGGTAAGTGAGGGAGGTCGAACGTATTATTTGAAGAACTAAATGTTAAATACAATGTAGCCCCTCTCATTTCAACGCTCACCAACACAAGTTCGGCTGAACTAAACTTTTGTACTTTGTTCTTTTACCTGTACTAAATTCACCCCTCGGTTTGTGCTATATAACTTTGAATAAGTTTACATTGCTGGTTGCTGGAGAAAATTATATTTATTGCGATGATGTTATAATGACCGTATCCCTCCATGTCCAACACTTCTACCACCTGTCATCGATGAATGCATATTGTTTCATGAAACTAATAACAATGAACTTTAAAATTTACAACCAATAGCCAACGAATACTTGCAGCATTTTATCTGTGCATATTATTATTATAATATTCCCCACGATGTTCCGATAAAACGTGGGTAGGACCTGGAGTTGGATAGCAGAACTTGTTAATACATTTGAATAAAGTTTTCATTCTTGTCAATTATGTGAACAGATACCAGGTTATGACAACGTGAATCATTTGCAACGCAAGAAATTGCCAATAGTTGAGCGAATAAAAACAATTTGGCAAATAAATAGGTAATAATATGGGTCGCTCGCATTCCTAGTTCATGTTTACTAATTTTTCAGCCAAAAATTTGACACCTTTTGGCTGTTGGTATATACGAATCAAAAATTAACCCAATGAACAAAATTCATGATAAATAAAACGCTTAGCTAGGAATATGTGAAAACCAATTCACTCCAGAAATCTATTATTCAGTAGAAAAGATGTAATTCAGTTGTACATTATTTGAATATCTTACTGAACTCGATCGGAATTAAATACTGCTGATTGTAGTTAACTAATAGCTAGAATTTTTAAAAAAATGTCAGCTATCTATAAATGAAATAAAGTCATTGGCAAAGGGCACATAACTTCTTGGAACAGTATTGACAAATTGTATTTAACTTTCTGAAGAAAGCTTACTACTGGGAAATGACACATTTTCTCAGTTATTTCTGCATTAATATCAAAATAATAATTCAGTTCAAAAGTTTACCCGTCTCGTTTACGTCTCACCCTCATTTACTAGAGAGGTGATATGAATTACTTAAATCTATACAGGAGATAAGTAGCAAAAACTATATATATTATCATGATTTACATAAAGGTTCTTATGGATAATAAACATTGTTTTTTTCTCATAATCTCTACGTTGATGATTCTCATTCTCATTATGCAAGTTGCATGCATTAATAAGTGCATTTTTACACGTTTATTCGTGAGACAAGGCGGATGGATGTTTGATTCAAGCTAAAAACACAACTAACAGGCTTCCGTCATCTGAGGAAAAGGAAATGCCCTTGTTAAACGGTTCAAAATCCTTTAGCACCCTTGACTTTAGGTCATAGTCATAATTTATTTATCTATACATAAGCTTTTAACGATTACGACTTTAGCACATTTTTTCTTTGCCGCAAAATAATTCTATGAAAATATCCTTTTATACGGTCTAAAAAAACTATCTAACGACTTTTGTTACGTTTTCGGTTTCCAATGACGCAATGAGTGTAATGCCCTGCTGATTTTACTGAAGCTCAACTTTAATTTTCCTTAATTTTTGGTTTAACTATTAACTTTCATTTAGCCTAACGTACAGGTGCGTTCCCCTTTGGAAGAAATGTGGCGTTGTTTAATGTACATTAGCATACATGTGCATTATGTATATTGCTTTTTAGCACTGACTGTATGAAAGTGGAACCTCCAGGCAATAATCTCAAACTTACGCTTCAGTAGATGATAAAAAAGGCTATTTGGAATAGCCAATTCATTGTAATACATAAATTCTTTCAGACAGAAAGCTATTTACTACAAGCAGTTAGTTATGTTACGAGAGTAAGCGGCATATTTATTACAGATTCTATTATTACTTGTTACACAAAGCCTCATTGACTTTTACGAGTATGATGAATCTTCCTCTGTCCATTGATCTTTCTTTTCGCATCCAGCAATTAAGCATCAGCTAGTCTCATATAAATGGATGATTATAGTAGACAGTGCAGGGGATCATAATATTATTCACTTTTTGTTTTAGTCTGAATACTATGATTTTTGCAATATTCAGAAGTTGAATTTATTGAAGTGATCATTTGTAACAAATAAGTAAGTAGCGTCCAAATTATATGCATCAAATGTTCGAAGTTGCTTAAGATGGTAAACAGAAACTGATAGATTTCAAAACAATTCTTTACTTCTTTTAAAAATTAAAATTATGCAAAATGTTGCACGAAGAACGCTTAACCTTGATTGCTTTTTTAAAAAACGATTATGAACCTCGTAGACATATGAATAATAATAAAAGCGCATTCCTAATCATTCGTAATAATTTGCGTCATCCTTGGTAATATAATACCTTTGCAATAGTATTCTGAAATGCAGACGGATTCAGAGACTCAAGTAAAAAAACGGAACCTCTCCAGTCTTCTGTGTGTTTTTAATTCAAACCCTTTTGGTGTTTGCATCCCCTGTTATTATTATTTATTACTATCCATTACACATTAAATTATTACACACACTAGGATAACTATTGCAAACGAGTGTAAGTATGAGTTTTGTTTAATATTATTCGTAAATTTTTTTGTCGCAAATTTCACGTGATTCAGTCCTCAATAGTCTTTATACATATTAAAAGTATAAAACTACCAGTTCACAGTTGGTAGCTTTAAGTTTAATACACGTACATTAGGTAAGACTGGATATGGCTGGATTGATTCTAAGAATTGAATAATGTTATTAGGTTGTATAAAATCAACATTTTCTTATCTTGTTTGATTGGAACTTGGATCTAGAAATGCAAATTTAAATTAGTATCATGTATATGCGAAACACAATGGACAAAAAATAAGAATCACCCTCTTTGCCAAATTTCTAGCTATGTGTCCCTGTAATAAATCAATCTTTTATTTCAATACAGGTATTATATACTATCAACCTCCTAATACCATTACACGACCTTTATAGAGTTAAAGGAGACTTTTAAATAAATCTGTCACTTTTTTATATCCTCAAGACTCTAGTCGTTATAACTTTGTTTCAATTAATTCATATACAAATAGAATTTTAGAATAAATAGTTTATAGATCTTAAATGGTTTTAACAAGAATGAAGTCTGATTTAGAGTTCATACCCAATACATTTTTTTTTCGCAGAAATCAGCATACATATTGAAATGTCCAAGCCGAACAAGCAAGATTAAATCATTTAAATTCCCTTCTGCTCATTCAAGCAAATGTCAAAATAAGCATAATATTCTATTCTGAATGCTTTATGTCATGCCTGCACGGACATTACGATTATGTAAGTATCATAATATCTGTCAAAATTTACAAGATTCGTCCCACTGTTTTAGTTTTATTTATCTGGTTTAGCATAAAATAATATATGAGACATAAAAAAACATTATACATCAGCAGCAATTGACAAATCAAATAATGTCAATTGATGCTGATGTATGTTGAAAGCAACCTTTGTTGGAAGAAGAGAAATAAATATTTTGTTCAGAGCTAGTAATTCCTGACTGCTAAATGTAATAAGTATGTTATGTTATCTATTTTAAAAGTATTGATCAAAACATGTTAGAATTAAAAATCCTGTCATCCTCATCAACTACACTTTATAATATAATGGAATATATATCATAGTAGCAAAGATTCTTTGCTATGATTTGCTACGATATATTAGACACTTACTAGGAATTATGATTTAGGATGAATTGAGCAAAACGGGTATTGAGCAAATAGGTATCAAATCAAAACTGTACGGCATAAAGACTTCTAGAATGAAATGTTCTAAGGAAATCATACTATGTAAAAAATTATAAATAGGAAAAGTTGTAAAAATGATTTTAATATAAATACTGTCAAAATTAAAGAAAATTCGAGAAAATGTCTTTGTATGATTCAATCAATGCATATGAATAAATGCGACTGATGAACAAATAATCGGTATAAAAATGTACCTTCAGCAAAGTCCAGGATAGCTTCGAGCTCCAAGGCCCTCTCCTTGTCCTCGTGTACCAATTCTGTCTCCATCCCATAATTTCTATAAGTCACACACTCCACTCAGTCCAAAATAAAAATTCCATGGCACTTGGTTTTTTACTTATAAATTAAATTTTAATTAAACGTTGATTATGCACACACACACAGGTACTGGTTGAATGTTACTAAGCCAAGTAAGTATAAACTGATTGTGCTAACTATTTAACGATATCAAAAACTCAAAGATGATAATAATAATGCTCTGTTGAATATTTCGTTCATTTCAATTGAAGATCAGGTCACTTTGACAATTTGAACCTATTCTTCATATGCTGTGTGTTCACACATTTTTTCTCAAGACACCTTTCATTCAACTAGAGCTTTAACTTTACCTGTTTAGTTACTGTTCACTGTGCTTGAACTGTTTTCTGTTACCTGTTGTGTTATTTATCAAGGTATGAGTCCTCAATCAGCACTCTTTACCAATTTCTCCATCTTTACAGCACCTTAAGTCAATTTTATTTACTGTTCCTATTCATTATTGCTATCACAGATGGCAATAATCCACCTCTAACTATTGGTACCTGCTTTTACCTTTGGTCCACCTGTCCGTCCTTATACCGATCGTTCATAGTTAGTAACCATCATCGGACAGTATTACCTTTGCCTTTAACTATTACCTGAGATTTTGCGTTCGTTCAACAATACCCTGTTTTTTACATACTCTTAGGGATACACACGATCTCATCCTCGTTACTATCCTCCCTACATGTACTTAACATTTACAACAGGTTGGTGTTCATGAACTTGCTTAGTTGCTCCATCATCTCTTTCAATGTTCTATAATGTACTTTGCTTTTTGGTTGTTGGTTTGCTTATGGTGCTTCGACCTAATCTACCATCAAAATGATGATGATCACCATCCTGACTCTCTACCTTGCCTTACCACAGTCACCATAATATCAGGTGAATGAAGGTAAAATGCTAGAAGAGAAAAGCTCATCAGCCGCAGCATTAGAAGTGCTGATTTTCGATTTATGCTTCTATTATTCAATTCCATAGGGTAACCTCATGCGGTTTCTGGCGGTCATACCGTTCTATCTATTTGCCATTTCAATTCAACTCCATTGTCAATAAGCATAACATTCTTAAAACAAATACTTACAATGCAATTGCAATCGTATGCCTAGTACTTTGATACAAATGTACTAGAACCAACTATTTCAGAGCTTATATGTAAATACCACTTTGCTTTCATGATTATGGCCCCACGTACTATGTACACTAATACAGTATTCTGTATTATATTATATGAATAATATGAAATCAAACTTCACGGTACACAAAGTTTAAAAATCAGTATAAATATAAATATTCATTTGCATTCCATTTGATTACCCGAGGAATATGTTAGTGACAATTATGCAGCGACAAATGTACGACAGATAAAATGTTTGCAACATTTTTGCATTGGAAATCTAGGCTTGCATCACATCGGATCTTTTTATGATGCCAGAAATTATTGAGTTTAAAAAGTTTCAAAAAGTTTTTAATTCCACGCAGATTTGATTTTAGCATCTCACACCCAAAAAACCCTTGACATTTTACATTTTTACATACGAAACTACCGTTTTGGGTGTGAGACGCTAAAACTACATCGAATTCTAAATGTTTTGAAACTTTTTGAACCAAATATTTTCTGGCATCATAAAACGAGGTGTGAATTAATGCACAACCAAAAGCGGATATGATTTAACGCGAATTAGTCTAAAACGCTCCAAAAAGGTTCCTCTCCTCAGCCATCCTGGGCTGGGACTTATCTCTTTATTCTGTGTTTAAATGTTTAATTAAATGTTTTTGAGGTACTTTGTGACCAAAGGAACTTTTTGGAGTGTATTGGGAAATGAATTTAGCTGGATGAGTACAACTACCCCTAAATACAAGGTAAATCCTGAATATGCAGGGATCTTATGGCACTTCTGAATACATAATTGTATAATTGGTCCAGGAAGGTGTATTTAGGGATAGTTTTATGTACTCATCATTTAGCTATTTGGGGGTGAGCCCCTATCTTTATTCTATTTTTGGAGGTTTGCATGAATGAATTTTCGGTTAAACAAGGTTTTTGGGGGCACTAGCACTAGGAAATACAAGTAAGATAAGAAGGTATCAAATCATCGCAGTTTTTGTTAACCATTTACAGTTCCAAAATTATTTGGCTGGGACAAGCTTCAATCTACTGTTAGAAATTTTTCAGATTTAAATTTTTTATTACTCTTATAAACTTATAGAAAAAACAAAATAATGTATTTGAAACAAAAAAATTAGTAGAAATTAAGCTGATCGTTATTATCATAAATGATAAATACACGATCAGTATCACTATTGCCACCTAGGTTTAAACATCAGTCTCGCAATTGAGAACACTTTACCACTGGTATATAATGACTCGATTCAAAACGTTAACTACATTTAATCACATTCAATACCTACGATTAATTCGCGAAATACATTAATTGCATCCGTTGCAGCATTAATCTTTGCCTCTTCTTTAGTTTCGCCCTCACCGATAGCAACAACAGGTGGTTCGCAAGTAATTTGAACAAAGCACTGAAATGTATTTAATGTAGACATTTCTTCGAAATCGATGTAAACAGCTTTTAATTTATTCGACTTTTCTATTTCGCTTAAAAATTTAACAGGATCTTCAATACTGAACTCAGGATCCTGCAAAAAATCAGTTTTTAATTTTAGCATTAATCTGTTAGAATGTACCGAAGCGTATAGTTACATAAATACATTTTGTTATCAAATATAATAGGTTGCAATAATTCACCTTCAGCATTGGCATATTTTCACGCGCTATATCTTGATATATATTAAAGAGCTGGGCAATTTTCTCGACATCTCCATTTGTCGCGGACATCAATCTTTTTCCAGTCGGTTCGCGAGCTTTTTGTTGTAGGCTTAATCCCTCAATAATTTTATCATCATCGTCATCGTATGCATGAACATTCGCCGTTTCAGAAGGCATGTTATGCAATCTTTCTGCCATCAGGTGGGCAGCATGCCTCTTTGCTAGTTTCTTGGATTTTCCCTTTCCAACTTCGACATGCTGTTCACCGACACGACATGCTAGAGCAAAGACCCGTTCATGGGGTAAACCTTCCTCGGAATGGAGCTAAAAAGCAAAACCACAGCCAACTTTTAGTAAATAGTAAATAACACTTTATTTTTAATTAAAATTATGAATATGAATATGAAATCAGAATAGTACAGAATAAGTCGGTGGAGGCAACTTCATCTTCATACACAGTTCCTGCAGCTGCCCAACAGGATTTCCCCCAAGATCCCCATCCGCACTTCCAACTCGAAACTCATCTAGCTCTACTGGTCCGGCTTCAGTATACGTTTCTCCAAAGATTTCTTTCGGTGAAATGTTCATCTCCATAAGAATCGCAAGTGCAGTATTATGTTTCGCATCTTTTTTCGATTTTCCACTTCCGATTTCTAAATTCAACAAAGCATGTATTAGATCTGGGGCTTAACTTTAAAGTAATTTAAATTTAAAATAAAAACAAATTGTTATTACCTTCCAAAACTCTGCCTTCGTAATCGATTGTAAGTCGATATTTAAACACAGGTTCATGAACCGGTCCTTCAACCTGTAATTTTATTATAAAAAAGAAAGTAAAATATTTTGCGAACTTATAACACATATATGTACATTGGTACACCTTATGCAATAATAATAATTTGAAACTACAAAAGTCAATAAAAGTTTATCACTTTTCCTTGTACGAAACGAAATCATTTCCTCTCATTACAAGAATCGTTACTAACGTTCTTGTGACCTATGACCAAGATATTTTTTAAGCTGTGTGTTATCCGACCAAAAGGTTTGTATTGATTGTAGTGCAGTACTCACCGAATCCTGACCCCCATGTGTCTGTCCTATCAGCTGATAGTCTAAGGTAATACCTTTTCTTGTACAAATTTCATAAAGTAATGGGACAGGACTTTTAACTGGACCTGGCTTATGACTTCCATTCGCCTTAGGGGTACCTGATGGTTCCTTTGACTTTTCTGCCATATTTCATCTATATATTTAAAATACAAACTACTGTAACTACAGTACTACAGGCCAGTCACTTCTTCTCCACCCAAACAAACTAAAGATGATAAATTCAACCAAAACAGGCCCTTCCTGAATCATAAAATGGTGACTGGATAACTTTCAGTTTCAAGCCTCAAGCAGTTAAAATTTATTAGTGTATATTATTATAGATAGAGCCTATCTTTGATCTGAGTTAAAAATGGGTGGCGTCAGTCAACTCCCCTTTCCTACACCCCAACCCGTCCTTAATGACCTCTGACACCTGACAGGAAAAGCGATTCAAAATTTTAAAATATTTAAGTAATTTAAACACGTGCTTGAGTGTTGAGGCTAGGGCTAGAGGGTGGAGAGGTGCATGGAGTGTTTTTTTATACACAGTGAGAAGTTATTGACAGTCGAACTCAAAATTCGCTCATTTTACCTTTGACTAAAAATTGAAGTTTAAGGAGTCGTGAAAAATTAATCGAGTTTTAAATCCCTATTGTAGGGGCAATACAACAAAGAACAGAATTTTGCTAAATGGGTTTCAAAATCAGCATGGTCAAATAGTCATTTGAATGGGTGTCAAAATTGTCAAATTGTAACTGTCAGATATTATTTTAGCATTACCACTTGGATAAATCAGCTTTTTAATGGGATTTAATTGTAACTAAAGCAGAAGTCGCCGATGCATTAATTATTAATCATACCATTTCATTTTTTATGTTCTGGATTTAAATTCAGGCTCAGTTGTTTAAGCCCTGTTATAAAATGTACCAACAAATAATGTCCAAAGCCAAAGCCACAGCAAATTGGGAAAAATGTTAATAAGTCTATTTCCGCTTTAATGAAGTGTCAAAGTTACAAGTCGAAGCATACATGTGACCATTCATGACCATCTTACTCCAAGCTGGAGCTAACACGGTCATGAAAAGGATTTAAAGTAGTTAGCTGGCTGACTTTTTCAGTTTATATGTTGTTAAACTTATACATTAACAAACATTTTAAAATCATTGAAATGTTTAAATAAACAAATTGTGAAGCTAACTAGACATCTATGAATTTCTAAACTTAAGATTTATTTTATGAATGTAATATTAACAATTTTGAAATACGTATTGTTTTAGCCTTTTCTAATATTTGACGAATTTTAATAGTACTTCATAATTTTAACTATTGTAATAAGACAATTCTTTTGTTTTGATGCTTGAATTATTTACGATCCTCATCAAAATTTTTGATTCTGAAATTCTTCATTAAAGTCATTCATCTATTTAAATATTGCATTTTAAATTAACTCACCTGGAGTAAATTGTACTGAGGTGTTATATTGTTCCTTGTGCATATTTCATGCAGTAATGATACTGGTGTTTTATTTGGACCGATCTCCATTTTATTTCCTGAAAAATAAATTATTATAATTATAAATACTTGACTAGCTGTTTAACTTTTATTACCAAAAATTCATACTCACACGAATAAGATGAACTATCAGCTCCTCTTGTTTATATTATGTTATTATGTAATACGTAATAATTTTCGTTTTATAATTGATTTTTTGTCTATTAGAATACTCAGTTCATTTTAAAATATGTTTAAATTGTGAATTATTAGTTGATGCATCAAGATCAAGATCAAGTTTTTTTTTAATTTTAATTTCTTAAAGTCATGATTGAACTATTTAAAAAATAAAAAGTAGTATTCCAGTGGTACAGATCCAGTTTTTGGATTTGGAAACACTTGTTTCGTGCTTTTATTCCTAACTCACAGTCACAGAAAGGCATATTATGTAATGCAGACATATTTCTTACATTGTGTTTTTCATATAAAAAATGGGATTGAGGCTTCATGAAAGGGGTAATTCCGGAGCTCAACCAATATTAAAAATGTATTTAGCTCTGTGCAAAGTTACATTCAAACTTATCTTTAAAAACTCTGCCTTATTTTAACAGCTTGGGAATTTTTTAAAATATACTGACAAAGTTCAAGTAAACATTTTTCATTCTCAATCTCAGATACCATTGTAATAGTGACAGTGACTAGAGACACAGGAAAACATTTTGCAAACATTTCAGTTCAGCGTCTGTTTCATTTTTATCGCCTGTTTCTAAATCTCGTCCATTATTATTGTGCATCCATTGCTTTTTAAATTTCTAACCGATAGATAATTGGGTCGATACTTTAGTATCTATACACTGTCTACTTGTTTATTGAGTAGCGAAAACTATTTATGAGAACGCTCTGTCCGTACGTTGTCTGTCCGTACGTTTGTCACAACTATAGCTTCAGAATGGTTAAAGATAATCGCAAACAGTTTGCGTTGTGGCACCGGATTTCTCTAGAGTTGCCAGACGTTCATTGAAAATAAGCGCACTGATCGCGCTTATGAACGCATCAAAGCCCAAAATACATAAATCTAATGAGAAATGAGCTAAACCAGATTACACTCTGGTTAAAATGCATCTGGTAAAAAAATTTCTTTCTTGCCACAAAAATACACACAAGTGCAAGGAAATTGGCTATTATAGATTAAAATAGTATTACTCAGTCAGATTAGACCCTTATTTTATTCA
>JAQFZZ010001205.1:0-12190 GCA_034696405.1 Isotoma caerulea
GCTCCAGATGGAATACAACCTTTTATTTTGGCACCGAATGACTTCAAAATCGTGTGTTGTTGGAAGCGTATTACGGAGTTAGTTAAATAAAAATGTAATATAGATTGATTTTAAAGACTTTTACGGTTTAAACATCAATTTTTTTTTAAATTTTTGTTAATAATTTAACGATTTTAATAAAATTTAAGGTTTAGAACTTTTAAAATTTTCGGTACACTTTGCTTTGTTCATTCATAAGAATTCATAGTCCACACGTAACAAAATGTAATAATACCTTACTAGAGTATTTAAACTGCACTAATATTCTTTTATTAATATACTAAAATACTTTTATCTATGTTTTCAGCGTACATGACGTCATTGTATTTGACAATTGTGATTGCTGGCGAAAGATGTTTCGTCATATTTTGGCCACTGCGTGTAGCCCAACTCTGCACATTAAGAAATGCCCAATGGAAATCTTTGACAGTTTTACTCTTCTGTACGATGTTCTGGTTGATGCGAGAGTATCTGCCTGATGATTACGGAGGCTGGTCACATTTCAAAGCTTAATGTTTAGTAATCACTTGGTTAATTGTTCCTACGGGCTGCCTCCTCTTTTTCAACATTCTTATTGCAATTAAGGTTAAATTAATTATCTCAGCTTAAAAATAATAAACACATTTCTGGAGAAGTTAATTTTCATTTCTGGAGAATAGTGCTCGGCGTCATTCGAGTCTGAATGAGTCTTTTTCCATTCAATTCCATTCCATTCCACAAAATATTGTATTGAATGAAAGTTGGATTGAATGAATTCATTCAATTCCGAGTTTGGATGGAATGGAATTAAAAACTTTGAATTGAATTGAATTTAAATCCAAAAAATTCAAAAAAAACTACAAATATGTCGCAAAATTTTTCCCGAACCGAAAGTTGTACCTAATGTCAGAGTTTGTAGGCATATTGAAACCGACATAAAAACTGTTAATTTTGAACTTTAAATTTTTATATGCGTTTATAGCGATGTTTTCAAAACTTATTTTGAAAAGTCATTCAATTCAATTTAAAGTGAATTCCATTCAAGCCAACTCTTGAGTAGAATCGACTTGAATTGAATGACCGCTTTTTATTCCATTCGTGATTTGGATGGAATTGAATGGAAATTTTTCTCTTGAATGGAATGACGCCTAGCACTACTGGAGAAGAATAAAACATTCAAAAAAATATCCGTGAGGAAATACTACCGTAGTTCATCAAATACAGATTAGTGTCCAAAGTAAACGATAGCATCAATTATATCAAAGTTGATGGATATTGAACTTAAAAAAGGAATTATGTATGATTGAATGTTAAACGTCCCATAGGGACGATTCCCATGCAATATTTCAAAAGCACGGGCTACTCTATAATTGATCTTGATTTCATGGTAAATCATAAATACGGCAGGAAATATTAAATCGTACAAAATTGGGGTTTTTAAGCTCAATATCAATCAACTTTGATCTAACTATAACTTTGGTCACTACTTGCAAAGATTGGTTTAGGCAACAATGAAATTCAATAAATTGCAAATTTTCAATTTTCAAACAGCTGCGGAGAATACGGGAGAAAAGACGAACTCTATTTGCAATGTCAACACTTGATGAAGAAAACTCTGAGATTTCACCGACGATGATGTTAATTACTTTGGTTTCCGCCGCTCTTATCTGCACTTGTCTGGTGCCATTTCTGCTATTTTTCGTCTTGTTTATAGCAACTAATAATAACAGAGATTACCACAATTTTATACACGCGGGCACTGTGCATTTGATAAGCATAATAAATTGATCAGTTAATTTTCTCATTTATTCTTTCGGCGGAAAGCAGTTTAGAAATGAGTTCAGCGCCATTTTTAAATACTGCCGAATTCTTTGCATTCCAAGTTGTAAAGAGAAAAATAATCTTGAAGAAAATGCTCAGTTTTAGGAATTGTTTATGAGATAGATTTACTACTTTGTGAAATTAAATATTTGTAATCCGCATAATTTATACGTTGAACTGTCATCATGACCGAACTGTTAAAACAAACTTTTAAATTATAAGATTTATTTCGTTTTTAACCTCTTAGCTTTCAGAAAAAAAGATGGAAATTGCACGATGCGCACAAGTAACTATGGGTCTTTTTATATCACTTACCACCAGAAATTAATCGTAAAATATTTTCATGGTCATCATTTACTTTTATTCAAAATACCCTATCTGCCCACATTTTCTTGAACGAATTTTTATTTTTTTAAGTTGTAATGTTAAAGTTCATAATATAAGGAATCCATTTGGACCATTTTTAAAAGTAAATTTCCAGTATATATCTGTCAAATCCAAAGAGAAAATGGTATATTTGAGCACATTTATTAAAAGGAATAATGGAAGATATAATAGACTCTGTGTGCATGTGAATGGTGCAAACTAATTTCCAGAGAATATCTCTACAGTTTGCCTTTTGCCAAGATTTTATGCATATTTCGAGGTTTAACTCCTAGAATCGGTGGGTTTCACTCACCGGGCCACAGTCAAATAAAATAGAAGACGGTTGTATTAAAAAATTCGTACCTTGCTTTGGTCTTTCGAACCTTTTGATTTTCCAACCAATAGTTTTCTAACTATTAGCCTGTTACCTTTGCACATTGCCCACATACCTTCGACACGAGGTCGTGGTTCATCCAACGTTGAGATAGATTACTTTTATGTTTTACAACGCAGTTAAAACTAAATGGATAGTTAAAATGTTATTTAAGTGAATGTCAAATTTGGAAGTTTAGACCAGCAATTTATTGAATTGTTTATATGGCGAAGACTTCCTTTGTACTGTCGAAATCATCTGCAGGTTTGTAGGCGCAAATTTGTTTTTTTCATGAAGTATTAGCAAATTTCAAAAGTTATTGCGCGGGATGACGAACAGATTTACAGATATACAGAGCATTTGCTTGAAGTAGCTATCGGAAATTAAAAATAGGGCAAATATACGCCAACTAACATTTGTTTACCAATTCAATACATTAACGAAATTAATTGAATTATTGTTATTAAACGCTTGTTTCGTTTGACGCATAGACACAATGTAGGTCAATTTCTTTTTTGAACTTTATCGCTGTTCTATGTTTATTCCTCTATTAAACAAATAAACTTTAAAATCATACTATCATTTTTATAAAAAGGATATTTCAAGCACAGTGTATTTTGCAGTTTGAAGGCGAGTGTCATTTATTATTGAAGCAAAATCAAAATTACTTGAAAAGGAAATTACTTGACTAGGAAAATGAAAAAACACTAAATAGTAATTATCTGTACAGGGAGTTTTTCAACAGGAAGCGATGCAATCATTAATTTGTACGAAGTAACCAACAAAACTAATTTAAACAAGGAAAATAGAATGTGAATCAATTAAAACTTAATATACTTTAAAATAACTGAAAACCACATAAATGACGTTCTTATTAAGTATCCCTAGGTTCTTTATTATGTGAACGTTAGTGGTGTCCGTCTTTCTGTCCGTTAGTCTGTTACTCCGTTCGCCTTTGCAGAAAATATTGAAGTTTGCATGGTTGGAATAGTGTAAGTTATTAACTGTAAACGTTTGCAGGTTCTAAGGAAAATGTTAAGTTAAGTTTACTGTCAGTAAAAACTGTATAAATCGGATGACTACCAGTGTTTGTGGCCTTAAGGCACACCCCCTAGCTTTTTAAAATATGAGCATAATAATAAATGTGATATTAGGGGAAAATTAGAGTTTTGGTGGTAAAATGGTTTTTCAAAAATGTGTTTCCAATTGAGCGAAAATTCAAATTAAAAAATTACAAGAATGTTTAAAAATGTATATACATTTCAGAAGCGTAAGGTTTTAAATTATTTAAAGTATATTTGCTGGTACTTGCTTAAATTCCTGAAGTGTAAGGTTTATTTGTCATGAGAAAAAATGACTTCACTACTATAATTAAGAGATTTTCAGAAATTTGCTCGCAAAAATTGATAAAATATACTCACAGACACGAACCACGTTTATTTTAACTTTGTCATTTCATTTGCTTTGTTAAAATAAATTATTTAAAAAAAGCAATGATAAAATGAATTTGTCTCAAGAACCCCACGAGGAATCGCTGATAGAGGATTGGCATTTTAGTGTGCCTTATGGTGTTTTGTTTGTACTAACGTGCGTGGTTGGTAGTTTGGGTTTAATTGGAAATATCCTTACAGTGATTGTGTTAAATTGGAGTGAGAAGATGAGATCTCATCCTATGAATTGGCTACTTTTTACACTCGCTCTCGCCGACACTTTCTACATTTCCAGTCAACTTTACATTTTTGGCGTGGAGTCTTTGCCTTATAATTTGGCGCCAAATTTAAATGGTGGAATTACTTTTTCAAAGCTAGTTTATGGCTTGAAAAACATAAGTTAGTACTTTATATAATTCTTTTACTCCAATTGTTTAAATAAAGGGTACACGGGCAATATCCTTAACAAGTTTGATAGAAATGCAACTAATTTTTCAATTAAAATTTTTGCAGTGTACATGACGTCATTGTATTTGACGATTTTGATTGCTTGCGAAAGATTTTTCGTCATATTTTGGCCCCTGCGTGTAGCCCAACTTTGCACATTAAGAAATGCCCAATGGAAATCGCTCTCAGTTTTGCTTTTCTGTTTGTCGTTTTGGTTGATTGAAGAGAGTCTGCCTGATGATTATGGCGGCTGGTCGCATTTCAAATATTGGTTTTTCATAATCAATCTGTCAATTATTCCTGCAGGCTCTCTCATCAGTTTCAACAGTCTTATTGCAATTAAGGTAATTTTTCTAAAATTTAATTAAAATTATTGGTCCAATCATTGCTATAAAATACAAGGACATATACCGATTTGACAAATAATTCGGGATGTTTGCTAAAATAAAATAATTCGTTTAGCTAGCAATGAAATGCAATAAATTGAGAATTTTAAATTTTTTTGACAGTTGGGTAGATTACGAAAGGAAAGGCGGACCCTATTTGCAATGTCAACACATAACGAAGAAGACTCTGAGATTTCACCGACAATGATGTTACTCACTTTGGTTTTCATTGCTCTTATATGCACTTGTCTGGGTCCATTTCTGCTATATGGTTTCTTGTTGGTCATACCAACTGACCTTAATTTAAATTACTACTTTCTCATATATGGTGGTAGTGTAGACCTATTAAGCATGATTAATTGCTCAGTCAATTTTCTGATTTACTCTTTCTGTGGAAAGCAGTTTAGGAATGAGTTCAAAGCCATCTTAAGAATACTGCCGATTTCATTTCATTCCATCGTGTAAAGTGAAGAATAATTGTAATGAAAATGCCGGGTATTATGAAATAATTAAATAACCTGGCTCTCAACTGATTTGCTTTAATGCATGGTTAAATCATTGTAATTGTATAATTGTAATTTGAATATTTTAAACTTTCAACTGTCATAGTTTTTATGTCAATATTGTGATAAGAAAGTTTACTAGAATAAAATTTCATAACTTGTTAGTGTCTTAAGTCCTGTTGGTGTTTATACTTTACGTGTTTGTAACGTATCTCTCATGCAATGTTATGTAACCTGATCAATACATTGGTAAATTTTTGGCTCTAGGCTACAGGAAAAACACAATTTCGTGACGTGATTAGTTGGAATGTTTGTAATAGAAACGATCCAGTAATAATATGTCACTTTTAACGAACTCAAAGGAAATAAACAAGGAAAATATGATGCAAAACGGTTAAAATTGAATGCACTCTGTACAACCGGAAACCTCATATATTTTGTCATTATTTATTCTGTCAGAGAGATGTATTTTTCTTAAGTAAATGAAAAATGCTTACTAGATCCCCACATACATGGTCGTTTTGTCATTTCATAACACGCTTTTTAAAGTAAAGTGTTTGAAAATAAAATTAAATAACCTCCAGCGCAGCTTCGTATAGCCCGAGCCAGATGTGTTGTATCTTTCAACAATCAGTGAACTTATTTTTAACTCCCCCTCTGCTCCAAAATATTGATTTCTACTTCCATGCCAAAAATCAACCAAATCAAACGATTTTTTAAAACCCACATGCGTCATCCTACAGGTTCAATAATTACTTATAAAATATCAAAATCAAATAAAATTCTACCGTTACTACCACGTAGCTATTTTCATGCCAAAAATTAGGCAAATCTGTTAAATTTGGTAAAACCCACATGGCCCACCCTACAGGGTCCTTAGATATTCATAAACTTCAAAAAATAACATTATTCATATCAACCCTTTCATAGATGCCAAATGTCAACCAATTCCGGTGATTTTGATAAAACCCCCTAGAGTCACTCTATAGGGCCCTTACATATTTTTCATATTTATTCTTATTAACGCTTTATTAACCCCCATTCCAAAAATCACCCGATTCGGATGATTTAGATAAAACCCGCATATTTCATCCTATAAGGTCCTTAGATATTCATAAATTTCAAAAATATTTCATATTTGTCAATATTAACCGTTTGATAACCGACATACCAAAAATCAGCCGTCTCGGATAATTTTGATAAAACCCGCATGGGTCACAGTATAGGCTCCTTAGATGTTCATAAATTTAAAAAAAATTTCATATCTATGCGGATTAAGCCTTTATCCCCCATACCAAAAATCAGCCAATTGGGGTGATTTTGATAAAACCCGCACATGTCACCCTAAAGGGTCCTTAGATGTTCATAAATTTCAAAAATCTTTCTTTTTTAGCCATATAAAGCTTTTATAAGCCACCATACCAAAAATCAGCCAATTTCGGTGATTTTGATAAATTCCCTAAAAACCAGTGGGGGTCACCCTATAGGGTCCTTAAATATTCATAGATTTCAAAAAAATTTCGAAATTTATCCATATTAAGCCTTTATTTACCCGCATACCAAAAATCAGCCGATTCGGGTAATTTTGATAAATTCCCTAAAAACCTGTAGGGGTCACCCCCAACGGTCCCCTAGTGGTCCGATCGAACCCATCTCCGAACTCGGTTGTTGCATTGGCCCAACCACTATGTATACCAAATTTCAAGTCGATCGGTTGGGGTTTACTTGAGTTATCGTCAAACGGACACACGGACACACGGACATGATGATCTCATAAGCCCTGACTCGGGCTAAAACGCAATAATTTTGGTTCGTAGTTATTTGTAATTGACTTGTAATGAATTAACCTTTTGTCTTGCAATGATCGACAGCTGCGCAACGTGCACCATAACATCCGTAACACGAATAATATAAATCAAAAATAGAAGTTTATAGTCAATAAAATATAATAGTAGAGCCGACAATTTATATAACATGCATTTACATTTCTGGTATTTTAAAATAAACCTGGTAAAACAGGGTAAAACAGGAGCGTCAGAACAGCATGTTTGACAACTGTGACCTATTAAGTACCCTTATAAATCATAAAGTACAACAAATCAATCAACATTTTCTGGGGTACGAGATACTTTCATAGGTACAAAGAAATAAGCACGTGACTCCAGATGGAACGCACCCATTCATCCATGCACCAAATATTTTAACAGTCGTTTGTTGTTCAAAGTCTACTATCATTTGATTTAGTTACGTGTAGACATGTAGTACTTCCTGTTTTAATAAAAAATATTAAAAAAGTATAACAGTAAAATTTGGTTTTTAACTGTTCAATTAATATACAATGAATGCATATCATATAATGAAAAATGAAATTTGTTCAATATAATTCAAATTCAGTTGCGAAGAATATACCCGAAATAGATTAATAAGTGACGATGTCACTTTACCGTTATAAATATATTCAATTGTTAAAAAGTAATAAATAACCCTCATTAATGCTGTGCATACTAGAGTAAAAATTACAAGTGTAACGGATATGAGGAAAATAGAAGTTTCCACATGGAATATTCGCTTATTGAGGTTAAAAGATTTCAATTAGGGAAACCGTTATTAAGTAGTAGACAATTTTGGTATTTAACACCAATAAAACAGTTGAAATAAATGCATAACAAAACTACAAATCATTCTAAACTTCATGGTTCTTTGAGTTGATGACTATCGTCTCACCGTTGGCTCCTGGGCAGGTGGAAATCTCCCTTGTAAGCATTTTATTTCGAATAAACTTCATGTCTGCCTTTATTTGGTTTATTAAGGTGTGAAAGCTACATTATGCAAATGGTGTGTCCGTCTGTCTGTCTGTATGTGCGAGTGTCACGCCATTTATCTCAAAAACATATTCACTTATTGACACGTAGTTTTTGCGTTGAACTCGTTAGATCATTGCATTTTTTGTATTGAAAATGAGCGGGCAGCGACAGAGCGCGATGTTCGCGCTTATAAACAATTCGAATCGCAAAATTAATAAAAATCATCTGAAACATGATTTCAAACCAAAGTAAGATGGGATAGGCACCCCAATAGTTTCAAATAGCCCCATTTCGTGTCAGTTTTAAATAGCCCTAATTCGTTTCAAGTAGCCCAAATTTATTTCAAATTGCGTAACTCTTTACATATGCTTGACCCTTCACCTCCTTACTAATCCTTACAGCTCCTTAAAAATCCTTACAGCTCCTTAAAAATCCTTGCACATCCTTGCAACTTAATTCTTACAAGTCCTTGCAACTCCTATGTATCGCTCCTTATTTATGTCAATGTTACAATGGTTTATTGTAATTGTATAAAACTGATGCAAATCATAGATGATGGAGATGCGATGGAAAGGAATAGTGGGATGAAATTTACCACATTTGATAAGGACAATGACAAATGGAGTGAGGGAAATTGTGCTGTGGCCCGGAAGGAAGGCTGGTGGCACAACAACTGTGGCTTTGTAATTTATAGCATTGAAATAACTACTATGTGTAGTTTATAATTGAGATTTTAATTAATGAATTACGCAATGTGCAATGGTTTAAGATGGGACTGAATGGCGAATATGCGGAAGATGGGTTAGAGGGGAAAATGACGGAGAATTCGATAGGAATTTATTGGTATCCTCTTTTGGAATACAGTTGGATGAAAAGTGAAATAAAAATCAGACAAAAATTGAAATATCGTATTTGAACTCATTTAATTTACAATCCCAATTATTTATCTGTAGATGTATATTTGATTTTCTTTGTTTAATGATATCGTTAATTCAAGCCTGATTTTGATACCGTAATACGCAGTAGAGAAACCCATGGGGAGTTAATTTTTTAACTTCTACATAAGGGTGAAGAGTTAATACAGCGGGGGGGGGGGCTTAATTCCAATTCCCAGTTTTCTTTTACAGAAAACGACAGATTTGTTTAGCAAATTGAGAATTTGAATACTTTATTGGTATTGCTAATGCAAAATAACTTTATAATTGGGTCTACATTTATAAAACTTTTGGAATGTTGTCATTGTTTTAATAGTCTTGTTTAGCCATTTTGGTTTTTGTTTGCAATAAGACTTTGTTAAAATTGTGTATAAATTTTGAATGAAAATTTTAATTTACAGTTGTAAATATTTAAAATAAGATTATTCTGTTCATTTATACGTAGGGACATTGTTCGTCCTGTTTTATTCAAAAATATAATTAAATTTTAAGTTTGGGGTTGTAATTATCCGCGATATATACGTAATACAATAATTTATGTGATGAATTAATATTATGCATTTATCCAAAATTATAACATTTTGTTGTGGTAAAATAAAACTTTTAAACAGTTTAAGTAGTTGAACTCGTCTTACAGATATCATAAATATTTCTATTATGTTGCGGTTTACCACATAAAATCCTTGTGGTTTCAAGTTTTAAAATGCTTCTATATATTTAAGTAATAAGAGTAAGACAAATATTTTATCACTTTACGAGGTTATCAGTCACTGCTGAATAAAATATATTTTTAATTAATTTGTCGAATATTAGAGTATCGCACAATTTTCTGATAGCTTAATTAGTCTACACGAAATTATAGTAGAAAGTGTTACTACAAAAAAGTTACTGATTTAAAATCAATGCAACCAAATTTGTCACGGTGGAATTGAACTCCAATTCTCTCTGCTTTATTGCGAAATAAATTCATCAGTTTCTTACACTCTTGCACTTTTGCAGCGCCTCTAAAAATGCTTAACAGACAAAATATGTTCAAAGCTATTTTTGTAATTTTTTTCGGGTATGTACAACCGTTCTTGGGTACTGCAAATCCTCTGGTAAGAAATTCTACAAACTCAAGAATATTGTTTTTGAATTGTTGGAAGATAACTATTGTAAAATTATTTTGTCAGAACAACTCCTCAGATTACATTTCAGGCAGTTCTATGCCAAAAAGTGGGAGTTCTGCAAAATCAACGGAACAAATACATTTGAAAAAGATTTTGGAAGATATTGGAAGTGGGTTTTATCAATTATCGAAAGACTTTAAGGCATTACAAAATGAAGTTTCAGAGGTTTTTTTTAAATTTAAAATACTAAAAAATATTACTAACAAACTTCTCGCTATGTTCCTTAGCTCAAATTCACTTTGAAGGCGATGTTTACAATTTAAACTTTAAATAAATCACCATGTGTAGGAAATTTACTAATCATTTTGGCTCATCTTTATATAAACTTCTAAAAAACCCACCATCATCATAACGTGTTCATATAAGTGAAGAAGTTTTAAATTCATATATGATCATATCACCAATGATTTGATGGATTTCAGTGTTTTTGCAGTGAATTTAATTTAAAGAAAATGTAAATGTTAGGATCAGTACGGGAAAGTAAATACATGGAATAAAGGCGGTCATTTCCGGCACGGCATAGGATACAATTATGAACTCATTACTATTTGTCTAGAAATGTATAAAGATAAGAGAAAAACAATTCAAACATTATTGACTATTTTTATTTCACGGGAAACTTTGTTAAACCCCAGAATAACTCTTTTTTGATCCTGATGGAATTATTCACGGTTTTCGTGTCTCATGATCCCCTGAAGTTTCTACTTTCTCGGGTTTTTAATTTTTTCTTGAGGTGTTTATATTTCTCCCTGAATAGAATGCATTTATGATTAAAAATAGAAATGTCTAGTTTTTCTCTTAGAATTTATTTATTCTTCGGGGTAACTGTTTCTATTTTATTCATTCCTATTTAGTTTTATCGGGTTTTTCATTTCTTTCTCGGAAAATTCATATTTTTTCCTGTATTCATTGAACGGTTTCAATTTACATTATTTAAATTACAGCTCAGAAATGAAATGTTAACTGCAATAATTGATGTCAAGAAAGAGGTGATTGCTGAAGTTTTTGATGAAATTGAAAAACAAAATTTGATGCTCCGAAACGTTAAAGTAGCCCAAAATCAGGTTGGTTTATATGATTACGTTGAATGTTTATCCGCTGTTTGCAATGAGCTTGACCTATAAATAAATGTTGATTTACTTGATCTATTTAGTCGAAGATCGAGACAGTAAACGCTGTAAACGAAATGAAGTTGGAAACTTCTACAGAAATTACAAAATTAAAGGAGGAAATCCTAAACGTGCATGATCAACAGTTTTAGTAAATTTTTTCTTCAAATAGAGATATTTAAAAAATTCAAAATTGTTATCTATAAAATAGGTGTCGAGTGCGTTGAATGTAACGATGACGGAAATATCCTTAAAACTGGAAGCAAGATGTGTGAATTCCTCTAGAACCGATGTCCAGGAGGTGGAAGGCAGTACAGTCGTTTCACCAGAATTGAGGAATGATACGGTAAGGTGAAACATGTAAATAATTTTAGTTTAATTACGTATTTCAACAATTTGCAAAGGGGACAATGCTTCCAGAGAGTCATTCTGACCGTATTTTGGATAGGGAATATAATGTATTTGTTTGGTTATCTTTTGTGAAAAGAATTTGTTACGTTTTTAAAAAGTAATACTTGCTGCATTAAAACAACAGCTGGAAATTGCATAAAAACTTTCTAAACGATTCAGCATTCTAATTCGTATTTTGCAATATTTAAAAATACACAAAATTGAATCGCTTGGCTAGTCACGGATAAATTTGAAAGATTTAAATTATTCTAGACAGAATTTTTGAAAACTTTGAAATATACGATTTTTGGCACTAGAAATAAGACAATTTCTGCTGATATGCTTACAAAATCTGTATAATGGAATTACAGACATTTTTTCATAATATAAGTGTTTAATGGATAAACTTTGTTCTGTAGCCCATACATATTACAGTTTT
>JAQFZZ010001206.1:0-12183 GCA_034696405.1 Isotoma caerulea
TTCATATAATCACTTTCACGATATATGCACAATAAAAGTGTTTTATTTTTAAACCTTACTATCTGTGGCGACGACAAAAAGAATGGAAAAAAGTAAGCTAGATATAATTTTGTTTGACAGAGAGTAGAGAGGGCTTACGGATTATCAGTGATTAATTCAGCTGAGATCATCTCTGCTCTGTAGGTCAGGTCAGTGCATGGTTGGTAGCATCGAGGGTTGCGGCAAGCTTGTCGGTAGCCCATTGCGTCTATTTTCTCTGTCAAGATTTAATATTTAATCATGACAAAAAGAAGCCAAACCGTTAAAAATGTACAACAAAGGTTAGATTTGTTAATATTTATACCTATTTCTTGATGCACACATTTTTGTTCCAACGGTCCACAAATTGTCTCGTTCTTTCCAGCTGCAAATTATTAATAACCGCATTTCACATGTTTTTTAAAGAAAGTTAATGAATATTTATACATAGATGCATTTCCTAATTGTAAATCGTTGGTAGTTTTATATAGTAAAATTGGAATACGAATAAGTTTTTAAGATAACCAGTCATAGAGAGTGGGTAACAATTGCACGCCGCATTAATTCTACGAGCTACGCACTCCTTGAGACAATTTCCTTGAGTGTATTTCTCATAAATTTTCAGTGGACTTTCATCCTGAAAGTAGCATTTACGGACAGCCTGCAAAAAATCAAATTTATTTAAAGCATTTCCATTCCAACGTATCATGTTAAATCAATTTGAATGTATCATGTGCAAATATGAATTCACTCACAATATCAATGTTTCGAATTTTGGGGTCAGCAATCGTAACCTCAGGGTAAAGCTTGATGAATACTTCCCTGCCAGGAGGAATAACTATTCCTTGAGTTAGCACACTCGGTTCTTCAATTGGCGAATGAAATGTTACCTGTAAATTTAGGAAAGCAATAAAAAATTTTGCCATTTGCTAACTACGGTTTACCTGTTGTATGGAAATATAACGGTATTTCGATAGTTTTGGTGAATAGTTTGGATATAGTAGACAGCTTTCATTTCATAGATATTTTATTGAAATTTCTATAAAATAGAAGATTTTGACAGGGGACACTTCAAAAAAGATTTAAATATACTTAAATTTTAAACTTTACACCTTTAAAAGCAATCACTTACACTAATTGCATTCTTGTTTTTAAATATTACGCAATTATTACGGAGATGAAGTATCTAAAAGTAGGGAATTTTAATGGAAATCTTTTACCTCAAATTTCGATGTTAATCATATAAAATGAATTTCCATTCAAAAGTTTGTAAAGCAGCTCATAAATAGTTAATGATCTGCTCTTTAAAAAAGTTTAGTACTTGTAAGGTTAGACAGATTGTAATTAGAGTGACTTCATATGATATTGAATAAAATAATAAATTAGGTAATTAATCAGGTGCAGCAATATTTGGTAGGTTAGAATTTCTTTTAATTACCGACAATTCAACAACACTATGTTGTAGGCTTCTTAATGTGAGAGGTGTATGAAAAATGAATGCATATTATTGGTCTTTGTAGTTACCTGACTTTTCATAAACTAAGAGAACAAACGCCAATTATATATGGCATTTGAAATATCAGACAACAGCTAAACAAAGATTATTATTAGCATTGTAAAAATATGTTTGTCGAGTACCATTTTGCCGATGCTGTCAAATATGGGACAGGCAATGTCATCAGGCTTTTCCTCATAGTGCAATGTGAAGGAAAAGCCTTTATTTTTTCCAGCAACTTTCTGAGTGAATGGGATATGTTTGACTTGTATGTCGTCATCCAGAAAGGGATGTGAGTCAATATTCCAAGCTTTCCAAAGCTCAGTTTCATCCTTCACCCCACTTCCACGTTCATATAAGATCGTTTTCAATCCCTCATCCCTTAAAAGTTTCGAAAATATCGCATTTTTTTACATGGTTATATTATACAATCAGGTGAGCTTACCTGCGAAGAATATCGTCCGGGATTTGATTGAATGAACAACCAACTCCCACATCAGTTTGAACCGTGCTGAACAGTTCATTGCATGCCATATTTTGAGAGCCTCTCCAACGGCAAGCTGTAATTATCTCTGAGCAATTCGTTAACCCCTATAATTATACATTACAATTTGGGCAATTAAATATGTATTATAAATAACTACTATGTACTATGTACGTATTAATCTTATTTATCCTAATTTATGTAAGTATGTTGAGTTGAATCGGCTTTTGACTTAAAAATACACTCAAGCCCAGAAACGAGTAAACACGGACAGAAAATCAAGAGGCTCTCCTAAACATCATTTTCATGGGTTCAATTATCAACTGCACTATTCTCTATTGGTAGGTTTTTTCTTTAACCTTTGAAGTCTTAAGATATTTTCATTTGATTTTAATGAATAAGAAGAGTATATTGCTTATTTATCTCTTATAGAAGTGTTTTTGTCCAAATGATATATTTTTGTTGGTTTTTTTCACTTCGAATAAATTAAATTTTATTATTTAGACTTTCTGATTTAAAATTATTAGGTTTCACTTTGAATTTAAAATAAACCATTGTAAATGGTAGAACCAAGTGCCGATAGAATCAATATTTCATTTAATTTGATCATGGTGTTTCTAAGGTCAAAATTGCGGTTACTAGGGCCCAAAATGCGGTTGCTAGGGTCTAAAGTGCCTTTTCTAGGTCCCAAACTGCGGTTGCTAGGGTAAAAAGTGCGGTTGCTAAGTCCCAAAGTGCGGTTACTAGGGTCAAAAGTGCGGTTGCTAAGGTCTAAGTGTCATAGAAAAAAAGCGGTGATGGAAAAAAAGAGCAATATAAAAAAAATGTCCTATCTTTAAGATTGGGTCAAAAATTTGACCTTTTTATTGTGCCCTTGGGGTGGTCCTACTGGGCCCATCTACGAACTCATCCAAGGTATGGGGGTCTAGAATATTATGTGTACCAAATTTGAAGACGCTAAGTCAAACCGTTCGGAAGTTATCGCACCGACCGACAGACAGACGGACAGACAGAGCATTCCCATAAAGTAGCTATCGCTACTTAATTATGCAAACAAATAAACATGTGTTACCTTTTTAATGAAAGGAAACACCTTTTCATTAAAAGTTTTATCCTTAACATTGTCCACGAGTTTCACCTGTTGCTGCTTAATCCATTTCAGTAATTCATTCGAATTCCATGCTCTTGTTTCTTTTTTTATTCCAAATTGTTTATGGTAACTGGTTGAAGATTCGCAAATGTGGTCAAGTGTAAGAAAGAGCTTAGAAGCTTCCAATATATTCCATTGACTGTCATCTTCAAATTGTCCCGTTTCATCAAAATCGAAATATCCGAATATGCTAAACATCAATATACATGTTAGCTTTATGGTAGCATTGACTATTTAATGTGTAAAACGTCATTGACAAGCCAACTTTCAAAAAATAAAAATTATTCGCTGAAATGAATTCGACAAAGCAAAATGTTCAAATATGAATGCAATAATATGAATATATAATATGAATATGAATGGATGATGTTGAGAGTTGTAGACAATAAAAATTAACTTAAACTTAAACTTAAATATTTTGAAATGGCGATTAATCTTAGTTTTAATCAAGAGAATTGCTCAATTAAAATGGAAACTAAAGTAGTCGGCGAAAGGAAATATTTCTTATTCATGGATATCACGTTTTTCATTTTAAGTTAAACATAACTATTTGAAGAATGAGTTAAAAAGATTTCTATAAAATTCAATAATTTTTTATTTTAACTTACTCTTCTGCTTCCAACAAAATTTTATTTCGGAACATGTATGAAGATGATACTGTCATTGCAGGAAATGGAGTTTTGTCAATTGGTACACCGCCATCGTGGAATGTGTGCAAAATTGGTTGTCTGTAATAATCTATAGCGACTCGCACGCCCACTCCAAGTCCATATGAAAGAGCTCCGACAAAAAGAACCACCCATAACCACCTCATAAAAAGAAAAAAGTTATTCAATTGTGAATAATATTTCATTTTTATTAAATCTCCAGACGCGTTCAAAATCTAAAGTTATGCTTCACAAATTCTGAAGTTTGTTTGTTTAATTGAAGTTAAACTTCTCAAATTTTAAATATCAAAAATGAAAATGTGCAGAAAACAAAATTGTAACACGAATGTTCTACTTTTAAGATTTTTTTTAGCCAACCTTGTTTTTAAACAGTATTGCAATTAATATATTTCACTAAACGACATTTATCGATAAATTACTTCTATCTTCATCAGGGTAACATGGATCAAATAAAAATATCAAGGTTGTAGAAATTTCAGTGACTTGTTCAAAATGAAAACGTATTAGTTTTGGTAAGCTTTAAGATTCAAGTCATTTGAGGATAGGAAGAAAAGAGATGGTTCATATCAAAGATGGGAAATTTTCAATAGCTTAGATTGACTGAGTCCAGGATTTCATGAGTGATTTATTAAGTGTGATTTTTAAGGTGTGATTTGTGAAAATCACACTGTGGTCACACTTGAAATATTGTGTGTGATTTGTGATTTATTCACGAAGTGTGATTTATTAAAAACTATAAAGGAAATCTGTCGTTGTTTGCCCCTTTGATGTTGTTTGAACTTAATAAATCTAAAAA
This sequence comes from Isotoma caerulea, assembly GCA_034696405.1. Lineage (NCBI taxonomy): Eukaryota > Metazoa > Arthropoda > Collembola > Entomobryomorpha > Isotomidae > Isotoma > Isotoma caerulea. The sequence goes on from JAQFZZ010001206.1 coordinate 4,612, forward strand.
AGCACATTAGAAGACTTTAAGCAAAGCAATAACGTTTATTTTGTAGTATTCATACTTTACTTTTATTTACATCCGGAGGTCAACGACGATTCTAAAATCTTGTATATTTAAAAAAAAGTTATATCAATTAGATATTAAAATATTTTAAAGGTACATAGATAGAATTAAGTTATAGGTGTGCGTGCTTTTTGATTATCTATTATTAATTATTATCATAATGTCACAATCTATTTTATGTATTCAAAACTTATTTTTAAAGGCTTTTAATTACATCCAAAACTAGGGTTTAATTGACATTTGATTCACAGTTTGTTGGAATTTCAATTAAGTAATGATATTTTAATTATGTTTAATGAAAAGTCTCCTAAATCAATGTCGGTAAACGAAATGTGAAAGACTAGCAAAAAATAATTTCACATTAAATTGCTCTATCTACCTATGATATAGTGATAAAATCACAATATATCACAGAAATCATAATAAATCACAAAATTCACAATAAATCACAAAAATCACAATAAATCACAAAAATCACAATAAATCACATTAAATCACGCTCTGTGATGTGATTTTGGCTGATTTATTTTAAAATACGAAACCCTGGTTGAGTCTTTGCTAACATCGTACAACATCCAACAAAAGTGTCAATTATTTACCGCATAGCCTTGAAAAATGAATTAAAGTGAACTGTAATAAAGCACAAAAAACACAATGCATCCATTCTTCACAATTTCAAAGTACTTTTACAATGAAATATCTGAAAATGATTTAAATCATTCCGCAATAGTGCATCAAGCAATAAAGTTACTTTATGTAATAATAAGCATTAAGAAAATGCTTTGTTGCTCGTTCATTTTTTTCGTTGGAATATCTTTAGTGATAGGTTCTGAGCCTGACAGTACTGATATATATTACAAAGGAGGGGACCATGATTGTATTTGCCATCCGACTGCAATAAGAAAGGCTTTCTATTGCGGATATGAAATCGATTTGGGTTTTGATGGGAAAAGTCCTTATTTTTGTAATCCACAAACTCAATACAGATGCAACAAAGGTCCTTCACAATTAGCACACCGTGGAGCAACATGCGACGAAAAAAGATTTAAATGTGGTCCAGCCGTTAATTGCACGCGTCTAAGGAAAGCTGAGGAATGTGACATCAGTAAGAGGCGTGCCTGTTACAGCTTAAAGACGGGAGAATGTGAGTTTGAAATACAAATTTACAAATGTTTTGCACATTAATTCAAGCTACATTTTTTCTGCTGTAGGGTTCGGAGGGTAGGCAGTGCAGTTCCATCGCCAAATATTGAACTTTCAATTAAACTCATTTCAAGCAACAATTTTTCAAAAAATCACGATTACAATTTCCACGAATAATATAAATGATACTGCAATACTACTTCAAAATAGTACATTAATAATAAAAAGTCAAAGAATGTTGTATTTAAAAGACGATTCATAATTTTTTTTCCGTTGCGGGTGTTTCACATGAAAAAATTCGCTTGCTGTTTTTCGCAAACACGTTCAAGCACTTAAGCTTTTAACTCAAAGGAAGACATTTTTATCGAACTCTAGATTTCATGTACTACTCATTTGCCAATGTTTCACGAATTAATGCAAAATTATAGTTTTTTTTAAACCATGATCTGAAGTTACAATATGGTTTCACTTTTTCATAATTACTGTACATCCTTTCCCATCTTTGAAAATGAACGAAAACCTACAAATTACGTATATTAAAAGTCGGTTTAATCTGAAAAGGATCAGAGTTTAGGAGTCACACGAGATATGCTAGTTTAAAATTAATCATATTAATAAACATGAATGAAAATTCGAATGCTTTGCTTCACTACACTCAAACGGGTCAAACTCTCATATGCTAGGAAAACATTTTCACAACCTTACAAATGTAATTGAAACAACTTCCATGGAATCACAGTAGAGAGATCACCCTTTACAGTAGATCTAATATTGAAGCTTATACCGTATGCTCACTATATACTCATAATTAGATAATTGTATCATTTTAATTACCATGACGAAAGACAACATTTGTGTGCAATATCAATTAAATGCCACAGCGCCTTAAAAAATTCATTAATACTGAATTGCATTGTATTCTTCAAAAGCAAACAATGCAACCATTTTTCTACAGTTAAAAGTAATTAAAATTTGAAGGGTGACTTGCGAGTGTTTTGTTATTTTGCACAAACATGTACCCAGAAAGTCGACCAGTTTTCTAAAAGTATTTGTTATGAAACTAAAATAGGACACTAAGATATGTAATGATAGAAAAGTATAATTTTTGTTATTTAATATCTTTGTTTAATTTATATTTGTTACCAGCTAGGCGATTAAATAAAATGATCCAATCATAATCACAATTTGGAAGAATGATTGCCATTAAAGATTCCAAGTTTGAATATTTTTAAAAGATCATTTTGTAAAATATAGAAATAAATACGTTATTATCAACCTTACTAAAGTAACTCGAAAAAAATTATCGCTGTAGAACAGCTATTTAAAACGTAAAACAGTATATATTTGTCTTATTTAAAAATGTAATGTTAAGGAGAGTCTATGAAATGGATTCTCTACAGTTCATGGCTCGGTGTCTTAATTACACTACACACAATAAATAAAAATAACACGAGTAAATTTTAGTCTTATACAGAGATGGGATAATCTGATTACCGAAATCGATTACTTTTTTGTAATCTGTAATCAGAATTTTGGATTCTTTCACAAAGTAATCTGTAATCTAAACATTCCTGAATATAAAATATATAATCCGTAATCTGTAATCCAACTATGAATCACATGTATCATGAACTATGAGAAGTAATCACATTACATTTTAGATTAAATATTACCATTTTACCACAAAAGTCAAATTTTCGTACTAAAAAACTTTTAAATAACCAATCTAAACAGATTTTTTGAACTTTCATTTAAAAAATGTTATGAGGCATTGAGACAAAGAGGCTGTGATATGTGAGACAGTTTGTGGCCATTTTAGCACTTTTGAGCCAATTTGAAACCATTTATGGGGTTTTGAAACAATTGTGACTATTTATTTGAAATCAATCGAGACTATTCTACACAATTGGAGCTTTTTGAAACTATTAGAGCTATGCGAGACCACTTGGAGCTGCATAAAACTATCTGCGGATATGTTAAAGTGGGAGTTTTTTAAAGCATTTAGCAATTAGAAGTCATTTCGGGTATTGGAAACCTTTCTGGGCTATTTGAAGATAATATTTAGAAATTTTGTTACATTCTCGGTGGAGTATTATTTATTTCGCGTTTTACTTTTAATGATAATTGTATTCTAATGGTTTAAAGATTAAAGGCAAGGAAATTTCATAATGCAGCTTCGGTTCCTTAGTTTTTATTAAGATGAATTGAATCAATATCCTACCACGAATAACCTTTAGGTGTATGTGTCTGAAACAATTTATATCGTATATTGATCACAAAAGTAATCATTGCCAATGTACAGGGTCAATCAATACAATATGCAGAGCGAACTACTGACACGGACTTCATGCAACTGGTGAATCAGAAAATATACATTTTCGATTTTATTTTTATGAAGAAAGCAAAAAATTTAATCTTGTTTATAAGACTATACGTTGTACTATTTGTATGGTTTATTTTGTCTGAAATGTTTGTGAAAGAAAGTGGACCTGTTGTATTTGCCTTGTTTATTATTAATGTACAAATGTACTATTTTATTACAAACATCCAAGCATTGTAATTGTAAATGTAAAGCTATATACGTATTAGACAATAATATTTGCAGGGAAATGATGACCTAATATAGCAAATCTTTGATACTCATATAAAAATTTCATTACAAATAAAACACGCGCAAACAAAAAAACAAAAATAACTACAAAAATTACAAAATGAAGAATATTGGTAGATATGAATATTTCTTATTTGGTTATATGAACTATTCATCTGTAGCATGAGATAGTATTGAGACTGAAGAATACATATCCAGCTAACCCATACAAGCAAGGATAAGAAGAATATTCCCAAGATGAGAATGAATGGACATTTAGAACGTGTATTAGATTTGTATTCATAGTAAAGTAATTGGTAAACTGTCACAAGTGTGTGATCGTTGGCTTCTGCAGAGGTAGATCGAGGTTCTAAACCCCATAGTTCCAGTTTACTTCTATTTTTGGAGAAAAACTCCTCAGGCAAATCTAATACCACGCTACACATCTACGAAATTTATTCCCTATTATACTTTTTTCATATTCAGAATGCATAGATACATAGATTGCGAAACGCGAAATTTGATTTCATTAAACAACACAGCGTCGTATTCCAAAATTCTCTTCTGATTCTAAAGGCTCCTTAATTCTATTAAAAACATATAAGGATAAAAAATGGTAACCGTCGTGATGCTATTAAATCCTATAAAATGTGTAAATCATCTATGACATGACCGGTAGAGGTCAAATTCAATTGAAGTTTTTAGACAAAGTTGAAACAAAGCGTTTGAAAACTGAAACTTTTTTCTATGATTTTCAAATAATTGATTACTATATGTATCATCTCGACGCCACAACAATATGCAGGGTTATTATTTAAGCTTAGTCTAATCTGCATTGCAAATGGCATCACTAAAGAGTATATAATTGCCATTGAGTAAAAAAGTAGGGATAACGTGATAATATGCAATACTAGACGAATTAGCTTTGTCATCTTGTGATTGGAATGATGAAATTGCATCATTTAAGTAAAGTGAATTTGCATGGAATTTAACATAAAAGTTTTATGAAAGGATTTTAGCATAGGAATTTCATATACAAAATAGGATAGAGTTGTATTTGTCACCCAAATAGTAAAGACCTTGGTGACCTTCGAAAGGTGATGGAATATGGATTCATGAAATCCTTATTTTCAACAGTAAATCGTATTGGTTATTTTCGATATTAAGGTCATCTCGTAGTATTTTTGGGGTCTGCCCTGCCGTAAAACTTATGTTGAAGCACAATGTGTTTACATGAACCTTTTACTAGAAATTTCTGGTGTACGGACACAGTTTCTAAACCCGAAATGTCTAAAAACCGAAGTGTATAAAATTGTTTTCTGAAAAAACGGGATAAAAAATTCAATATTCCTTGATTAAAGCTGAACGTATCTTTTAACTTTCAATATCATTGATCCTGCAACTACATCCTCATTTTCATATACAGTAAACCCTTGTTCTTGTTTTAAAAGTTTATGAAATGGAACATTTGTGTGCTCAGCAAATTGATTGAACTTGTTCCATCCTTCCACCACATTGTTAGTTCTTGGCTTTTCCAGAACTTTATCGTTGACATTCCAAAAAAACAGTCTTTATATCGTCCACCCTGAGAAGAGCCATATCGTACATTCTCTCATCAGTAGGCAGAATATCTCGTCCTTCAAAAATGTTTCTCTCATGGAAGTAGTGTAGTACCTGTATATACTTTAATTTAGGAGAAAATGACACCCCTATAGTTTAGCAAATATAAATTCTTGGGAAAGAGCTTTTATTTATGCTTGCTCGAAGTCTGTTATTATGATTTCTGGCTGTAATGTAGGGAAATTATGCAAATTAGACACTTTGGACCTTTGACACTTTTTTTCCTTCGACACTTTTTCATTTGACACTTTTTTTAGAAACTTTGGTTTTTAGACACTTTGGTTTAGAAACTTTGTCCGTGAATAGAATTTCTACATTAAACTTATCAAATAGGCCCTTCCTTAGTAGTAAAATATATACAGATTTTACGTTGATCAACTTATTGAAATAAAAATTGTCACTTCAGTAAATGCTTAAGCGATTTCATCAGAATTATTTGAATATAAGGTGAAAATTTGCGTGGTATAAATAAGTTTAGGAAGACTAATAGTACGCTTTTGATGTTTTACTTTGTTCACGTTTCATTCTGTTATTAGCATAAGCTGAGTAAACCCGAATTCGGATAATTCTATGCATTAATTTATTTAAGAAAATGTTAATGCATACTTCAAAAATGAGTATGTAATTTTTAAGTTCAGCTATGTACAATTTTTAATGTCCATTATGTTGTATTTAGTTTAACGGAAGTTTACATGTTTTCAAGTTATTTTTTGTTATATTCATCCTCTTTGAAATGTATAATATTGTAACTAGTCTGTGTATAATTTTTTCATTGTCTGTATCTGTAATTGACATGAATTAGGGAGTATTTTATGCATAAAATTATAACGGATTTAGAAGTAAGCATAAGTTTAGTGGTTACAGCAATGAGTGAGAATGAGCTATTTAGATTAAAGCTATTTAATTATGAAATTTGTTGGAAGGTTTTGTTTAAGTAAATAGAGATTACCTTTGTTCATGTATCGTAATTTTAGCATCCTTGTGAGAGGAAAAAGCTACTTTTTTAGGGAATATTTTTTTATTGAATGAGCCTGAATTTCAGGAGATTCAACCAAGATTAGCACTAGCTTTACGTCCAAAAGGCTCTTGTGGACGGAAAGCTAGTGCTAGTCGTAAGGGTCATTTTTTGTTAGTTCCCATAGGTCTACAAGGTCCAGAATGGTAGCCTAAAGATATGTCATCTTTCATATTCATTTTCATATTTCCAACAGACGTTCATTGAGTTATGAATTAATATGTATGAGTATTTTAAATCGTGATTTTCAGTATTTAAAAAAATCAATAGTTTTACTAGTTTTTGTCATTAAAAGAAAAATCTATACCAGACAAGTTTTATTTAAAGAACAAAAGCATATTTTAAAAGTCTATTGGTTTTCCAAGCACAATCACAGATCCAGTTCCAAGTCAGATTTTGTAAATCAATAAGAGTTATCATAAAAGTTTGGTTTGTCATGAGCGAAGATAATACGTCTTTCATCTACCGAATGAGTTGTGGCTATCATCCCGTAATTCCTTTCAGATTCTATAATGCAATGTTCTTTACATATTATTATTCTATTCAGAATAATAACGAAAAAGTTTGGTTATTTTTAAAAAATGAACCTGTCTTGCATTACATAGTTGCATTTAGCAATTAAGTATTACTGACAGGCGAGTGTTCGAATTTTATGCCAAACATTTAGTCTTTAACGAGCCCATGTTAACATTGAGGTCGACTTTATAACGTTTAATAAAATAAAATGTCTTTCTTACTTCATTTTTATGCAGTATGCTTACGGTGTTACAGTGATTTCAAAAACAAAGTTATGCTATGGAGAAACCAGATTGGGTGGGATAAATTTAGTAAATTACCGGTATTTGGGGTGAATGGTTTAGCTTGGAAGTTTATTTTGGCTTTTCCTAAGCTCTTAAACCTTTGAAGTGTCACTGACAGAATAGATAAGAACAAAATTGTCCCCTAAGTTTCTGAAATACTTTCGATAAGCATATTAGGGTCACGATTGGGTCTCTGGTGGATATGAAAGAGGATCGAAGATCTACGCTAATAGCTGCAGAGTTAGTAGGTTGAACTTGGATGAGATTTAGGGGAATTTATGTATTTAGGAATATGAATGTGTCCCTTAGGTGAATTATGTTGTTAGGATAAAATGTTTACAATTGTG
>JAQFZZ010001207.1:0-12171 GCA_034696405.1 Isotoma caerulea
TCCCACAACTATTAATATCCTATTTTTCAGTCGGTAGGATTCATAAATCCATACGTGCACTAATTACACGTTACAAACTAATGACGATTCCTAATCGAATTGGCAGTAGAATACGACAATTGACATTCAAGACTTGTGAGTGAGTCTAATCTTGCTTTATTTTCTTGAATGCGTTAACATAAATACACCATTAGTTGTACTTTTAGCTTTTATCTATATTCATAGCCTATAAATATAGATAAAAGCTAAAAGTAAACGTCACATCCAGCCCTTCATACAAGTTATAGGAAAAGATAAAGATGTTTCCTAAGATGGGAATAAATGGGAGTTAGTACAGATAGTAGATTTGAGGGTATTAGAGATTTCATCCAGAGTAAAGGGAAGTTATTAGACTGAATCAAAATAACTGAATAGACTCTCAACCATCGTTGATCGTTGGCTTCTGCAGAGGCAGATCGTGGTTCTAAACCTACACGTCCCAGTTTATTTCTATTTTTGGAGAATTTCTCTCCTCAGGGCAAATCTACTATCCGTAACTAGTTACAGTTGAGATAAATAGAGTTTGAAAAATCTGTGTTCGGTTAGGTTACAGTTTACCGCTTTGAAACATAAAAAGAGGAATAAACAAAATAAACCTATGTAAAACAGGGTAAAAATTGAGCGGAAGCGCAGCATGTTTGATCCCCGTGACATTTTATACCCCTTTGACTTTCATAAAAAGTAAGCGGTGTTGGAAGCGAAGCAAATTAAAAAAGAAACAGAATCTCCGATTTTTAACATAAGGTCAAAACTCCGAAAAATCGTACGGATTTCAGATCGGAATTCAGAGCATTCAAATTTTTCTGCAATCTGACAAAATAACATCCTGTAAACTTTTTGGCAGTTAAATAACAGTTTTTTCGTAAATTAATTCATAAGACAAGTTCAAAATTCAGTTTTTAAATTCTTAGTTTTTCTTAAAAGTTCTATTCATGAATCAGGACGGAATAATTCATACTGTTCAATTAAGGCTCATAAATGGAAAACAAATTGATCTCTTTTCATGTCATTTGTTTTAAAGACGACAGATTTACGAGAAAGTTTTATTACCATATAAAAATTTAACACTGAAATAAATCAATCAAACCATTTTTAAAGAAATACACGTTGTGCAAACAATCTATTTTGTTAGATTTCAATTTTAACTAAATTCAATTTAATTTAAAAACACAATTCATATTGACAAATTATTACCCTAAATTGATTAAGAAGATTAACGAACACACCTTCCTCAGGAAAATGGTTAAAAATTGTATTAGTAATTTCCACAATTGACGATAGCCTTGTCCTCACACTTTTTGAGCATTGGGTGGAATTGCAGAGGACTTGGGCAGTTCTGCGTCAAAGGAAGTTGGTCAAAACAGAGAAAGAAACTTCTGCAACATTCGGGATCGGCAAGAAGGACGCCATTCTCTTCACCTTTGCACAAGGTAGGCCCTTCGGAAAAAGGAGTTGTTGGAATTTCCTCTTCGGGCAAATCAATATACGAAATTTGATTTTGATGTGGATTACCATGATCACCTCCGAAAATGTAAAGTCTGTTCAGCTTTTCAATCCACACGCACGAATGTGAGTACAGACTGTATAAGATGTCTAACGCGATGGGTTCTACTGTTTCTGTTGAGGGTGTAAAGCGAGATGAAGAGTCTTCAGGATATCCTCCCAGAATGTACGCTCTAATGCCAGTCCAGACTGCACATGAACCTCTTGCTTTCCTGGTTAACGATATGTTCAATTTGGTGGCAGTGTTCGTCACCGGATCAAATTCAAGAATGTCATCCAAATCCTCCCAGAAGGAAGAAACACCGCCGAAAATATATGCTTTATTTTGCACATCATCCCACACGGCACTTGCTTCCAATCTCCCTGTTGGTAAATTGTTGAATTCTGTGAGGCTGTTCGTCCTCTTGGAATATTTATAAGTCTCAGCTCTTGAGAATGATCCGCTAAAGCTGTACATGTATTCTTCATTATCCCAAACAACCACATTGGAAGTCATTTGATTTGTGAGATTGTGCACACTGCGTAGACTATTCAGGTCGGTTGGGTCAATCCTCCAAATTCCACTGTAGCCTTCTTCCCAGTCATGCCCAAAGTAGAGAATTTCATTTACTCCTGTCCAGACACCGCTGCCCCCTCTAATGTCCCCCTTATTGCCGATCTTCTCCACGGTGTCAGTACTAATGGAATATTTAAACACACCGGCAGCTGACTTAGTACCTCCGATATCACTTCCTCCGAGGATGTAGATTGTGTCAAGTCCATCATAAACTGCTGTAGAGTAGGCGATTCCAGTAGGTAGGAGGGTGTTGGACTCTTCCACATGGAGAGACACAGAGTGACTGAGATGAATTACACTCATCAACCACACAAATAAATAAACACTTTTGACATTGAAATTCATTGCAAAACAAAAATGCTCAACCGTCAACCGAGCATGAAAATTGTGAATTGAAAGTGATGGCAGTTTTCGGGTAGAGCACTCCGGACAAACTGACTCTTGAGGTGAAAAACAGATCGTTAGTTGAGCTTCACAGATTTAATCGTTATCAAAATGGTATTTTTTTTTATCTAAATGAGGGGACCTCTAGTGCGGCTTCGCATAGCCCGAGCCAGATAACTGTCTGTATTTTATGTAATAAATGTGAATTTAGCAACCCAAAATTGTGTATTGTATTAGTTTTGTACAATAAAAAAATGTTCCCCATTTTCAGCTACATTGTATGATTAATGAAAAGCCACATAACTCATCTACTTTACATAATAAAAACCCGCATAGGTAACCCTAAAGGGTCGTTATATTTACATTAACAAATAATTCTGTTGGGATTTACTTACTTAATATATCTAATAACGGAAATTTTGACATAACGATCTCATAAGCCTTGGTTTGAACAAACAACCAATCCTTCATAAATTTCATTAATCCCGATTAAGGAATCATTAGGCTAATGTCATGTTTTTTCTGTTTGGCGTATTTTGTCTATTATCACCAAATTCACGTCGATAAACAGTTTGTAATTGAAGTGATGTGATGTAATTCGGCTAATTCATTTGTTTTGTTCGAGTTGGGCAGTTAACAAGCGTCACTTCTCCGGAATTCCAAAAGGTACTTCAAGATTGGGACGAACGTGAACAATGCAGATTGATATTCACAAGTGCATATTATCACATAATTAAAAAAAACCACTCGAATTCTCGATGCACTTCCAAAATGACAGAAAAATAAAAGCAGTGATAAAGAAAAGTCTCGTCCGGTGGTCCGGTCTGCACAACAGAAGAAAAAACTGGCAATCCTGATAAGATAAAGAGTTCTCTGAAATGTTTTCTGGCTTTAATATACAGGGTGTTTCAAATAGGTGTAGCCATTTCCCCATAAAACCCAACGTGAAAAAAGGCACATCTTTTTAAAACACCCTGTATAATTCACCAAGCGCTTGAATTCCTAATAGTCCACTTATTTCAATAAAAATATTGAACCAAAGTGCACATAGTAACCTACTGAATGTTTTTTATTAGTGAAGTAATGAACTGGAGTGAAAACTGAGAGAATATGATGATAAGTGTTATTAGTGAATATAATAAGTGATTAAACCAAATTATGAAGTGTAAAAAAAATTAAGTGATTAAAATGCAGTGAAATTTATTGTCATAGAGCAATACGTGAAATTTAAGTGTACACCGGCCTTCAAGAGAGAAATCTCGACTTTTACTGGCTGCAGTGAAAGCATTTCCGGTTTCAACTGTTATGTTATAACCCACAGACAGACAATGAGAAATCTCTTCCATCCGCATGTGAAACTCTTTTTTAACGCAGCAAATGAATTTCAATACTTCTTGTTAGGGGTAGATAAGAATAATATGGCTCAGAGAAGGTCAATATTACATAGCTTAGAGGGATCCATTAGTATGGAACAAATTGTGAATTAATTAATTAAATCTTAATTCACTGGCTGAAAGACTTCCGGTTGAGGGGCTTGGCTGCCTCTCTCATACCAATGGGATTGAGATTAGATCGGATTATAAGGGCATTTATTACCCTTTCTTTTCTATTATTTGCACATACAAAATTACGGCACGATAATGTCAATAATCTTAAGTTAGTTACATTACAGTTGTAACAAAACAGAGTAAGTAAGGTACTGTAAGTACTATAACGTTTACAATTTATAAAATTGGATCTCGTAGAAATCACCTTAAATGACTTCCAAAAATGAACGATGAAATTGGCTTATGTTGAGACAAGAAACATAAATTGATAAGTGGTCTTAGTGGTGGCATTTCCATCCTTGGAAATAAGTTAAATGGAATTTTTTCCAGAAATGACAATGTTCCTGACAACCTTATCGTTTCTATACAAAGTAAGCAGCGAAGAAGGAAACTTGTCCAAGATTGGGTGTGGCTCTCTCTCATCTGTCCAACTTCCTAGGAAGCGTTCGAATTGTCCAGCCATGCTGATATTCAGTCAGATAAAAACAGCGGACATTTCGTCCTTTGCATTAAACTCTCTCAGTCCAAAGATCGATCCATCGAACCGAAATTCCATTCTTCTTTTAACATAATGGATTAAAACGGGTGATTTCAGTGTGCACTCACATCAACCATCAGACAAATAAAATACATTCTACCAGGAAAAAGGGCCGTTCACAAATTGCCCACTTTTCATTGACTAAGTAGACTACTGAGAAACGATTCCACGTCAAATATGTCTTTAAAAAACATTTTACAATGTCTAAATTGTGAATAATTTTCATAACTTAATTTTGAAATTCCAATTTGTGAGGACATAAATGTATTTTTCTTAGCGATACAGATTTGAATTAGTATTGGAATTAGATTTTTTGATTTGTCAAGTTAAATAAGTCTTTTTTTAATTTAATCTTTTTCCACAAAAAAAATAAAAATTGGACATTTTAAAACGATTTTCGAATGAGGCATATTTGTGGCGGCATATTTGTCGGGCAACTGTGCCTCCTTTCTCCTGACCCTTTCGACTTGTAAGTTTCTCTTTGATGTTGAGTAAAGAAGTGACAAAGATGTTTTCAATTTTTTCCAGTTCAGATACTGCATGGACATGGCTAGTCTTCTGGAAATCGAGGCATTTTTACAATGGAAATTCGAAATGGATCCATTTCAATTTGCGATTCGATGGAAACCTTTCAGATTGATCTGGTTGCACGGACAGGAAGTGCATAATAGATGATATCAATCCCATTATTATTCTATACGATTTGATTGATACTTTTTTTGTCATCCGATATTTTTGCAGTGTTCAACTCGTCACAAAAACTCAAAGCGTGGCTTAATTATTCCTTCGATATGTATAAATAACGAATTTGCTAAAAATAGCCACATTTAAAATTTCCATACGAAAGTACATTTCTTTTTATTGAAACTAATCGTTTCAGATTTTACTGACAATTTTTAGGATTTCTGTTTAGATTATATTGGATTTGTTTGAAGGAGAAACAAAGCATCTCCTCCCATTCACTTTAAGTTAGAGAAATTAAACCGAGGGATTTCATAGGCGTAAAAATTTGAGATCGTTTCGTACAATTTTGATCTTATTTTAGGGAGTAGCGAATATTTATCAGAGTTTATTCTTGCCTGTGTTCATAATTGGAAAACCACTTCCGTCCATTCTGTCAACGCGAGAAATTTTTCATTAAATTCCTCAGCAACTCTACAGTCTTTGTTTATTGCACTGAAAAGTTTGCACGTATTTTCCCCTTTACATGAATTTCATGTTAACTTATTCACTCAATAGTTTCAATAGTTGGGCTAGGGATAGCCTACCTAATTTATTACATGAGTGAACCACACCTCATAAATAGGGAATAAGGAATGGCTTCTCTTACAAAGTACAAGTCGTAAAAAAGAGCGAGTGAAATTAAGTCTTGAGAGTAAATTAGCCCAGTGTCTCTAAATTATCTCTCAATCTCTAATTAATCACAAACAAAACAGAGTCCTTCATTTCCAACGAGACAAAATATTCAAAAATGTTGTCGAACTTTTCTAAAGCTCAATTGAGTGTAAAGTGAGGTAGAAATCTGGAGATAACTTGTGAGTGACCCATGTAACAAATGCATCTTGTTTGAGGATTTAAAAGTGTTGTTTATAGTTGATGGGTTGGTAAATTGAGGTGCGTTACATGAGAGACACGTCCATTCATTCATTTACTGGAGAAAGCGACTCTCTTCAACATATTCGTCCAATTTAGTGCAAAAGAAAGTGAATCTTTGCTGGAAAGAGAAATTATTTACGAGTGGAATGGATATGCGAGTGTTGCGATTAAAAATACAGTATTAAAATAAATTGAGATTTAGAATTGTAAATTTTGGGATAAAAAAAGATTTTCGTATGCGAAAGTAAGGAACTTGTGAAGCATTTTTATCTTATTTCGACGGTCAGTTTTTCCATGGGGCAAAGCAAAGCGGACGAACCACAAGTTCATCTTTAGTACTCCTTTTGTCTACCTTTATTTTTGAAATTACAGTGAGAGGTGAAAAGTTTTTTTTGAATTAATTGATAACATGTACAAGTGAATATCAAACTGCACTGTTCACCTTCGTCCCAATCTTCAAGTTGCTTTTGGAATTCCCGAGAAGGAACAATTGATAACTGTCCAACACAAAAAATACACCTAAATCGGCTATATTACACCACTTTAATTTGCAATCGGACATTCTTCTCTAAAACATTGCGATTAAATTGATGAAATATTAGCTTTTAGCTCGAGGTAGTGCCAGGGCTTATGTGATCACTGTGTTCATCTGCCTGTTTTAAGGCAACTCAAGGAATTTAACCCTATTCGATTTATGTGTTTATGTGAATCTAAAGCTTATGTTACCCATTCGAGGTTTACTAATATTGTCTAAATTAGATGATTTTTTGAATTATTTATTAAACGTTTGTGAATGCTTGTTATGGGAAAAAATTATTTTTATTGTAAAAAAATAATAAAATCAACAGGCCGGGGTGGTTTAATTACAATTAATTACATAAAAGACCGACAGTTATCTGTTTCAGAATTTGCGAAGCAGCACTGGAGGTACTTAACCCATTTAGATAAAAGAACTTCATTTTGATAACAAATGAATCTGTGACGATCAAATAACGATTTATTTCCTACCTCATGAATCAGTGTGCTCATACTGCTCAACCTGAAAACAGCCAACACTTTCAATTAGCAATATTCATCTTCGGTTAAGCATTTTGTTTTGCAATGGACTTCTCTGTAAAAAGTGTGTATTTAGTTGTGTGGTTGATGAGTGAGGTTGGTCTGAGCCAATCTCTGTCTCTACATGTGGAAACATCCAACACACTCCTACCTTTCGGAATCGTCTATTTTACAGCAGTTTATGATGGACTTGACTCAATCTACATCCTCGGAGGAAGGAATACAGATACTCTAAGAGCTGCCGGTGTGTTCAAATATTCCATCAGTACTGATATTGTGGAGAAGATCGGCAATATGAGTGACATAAGAGAGGGCAGCGGAGTCTGGACAGGAGAAAATGAAATCCACTACTTTGGGCATGACTATGAAGAAGGCTACAGTGGAATTTGGAGGATTGACCCAACCGACCTCGATAGTGGAGTCCGTTTACACAACCTCACAAATCGAATACATTACAATGTGGCTGTTTGGGATAACGAAGAATTCGTATACAGCTTCGGGGGATTATCCACTTTAGATGACACTTACAAATATTCCAAGAGGACGAGCAGCCTCACAGAATATGAAAACAGTTTACCCACAGGGAGATATTTAACAAGTGCCGTGTGGGATGATGTCCAAAATAAAGCATACATTTTCGGCGGCGTTTCTTCTTCTTCTTCTCGGTTGGATGAAATCTTAGAGTTTGACCCTGTGACGAACACTGCCACCAAATTGAACATATCGTTAAACAGTGAATTATACAGTCCATGTGCTGTTTGGACTGGTACTCGAGCGTACATTCTGGGAGAAAGTCCATCATCCCGCTTTACACCCTCAACGGAAACAGTAGAGCCCCTCGAATTGGACTTCACAAACAATCCGTATACTCTGTTTTACCATTCGTGCGTGTGGATAGAAAAACTCAACCGAATTTACATCTTTGGAGGTAATGCTTCACATAAAAATCGAATTTCGTATTTTGACTTGCCTGGAAAGGAAACTCCGACAACTCCTCCTTCCGAAGGTCCCACTCTGTGCAAAGATGAAGAGAATGGCGTCCTTCTTCCCGACCCTGAGTGTTGTAGGAGTTACTTTCTCTGCTTTAATCAACTTCCTATGGCACAGAGCTGCCCAAGTTCTCTGCAGTTCCACCCGATACTCAAAAAATGCGAGGACAAGGCCATCGTCAACTGTGGCAACTACTATTACAATTTTTAACAAATACTTGTAAATATGTCGTGATGTATTTTACATTTTTTTTAAAGCTTTTAAGGAAATGTAATGTAGGAAATTGCACTAATAAAATATGAGTCGTTAAATAAACTCATAAAACATTAAAAGCAAAATAAAGTGACTAAATACACGTGTATTTGTTTGAAATGGATTGATTAATTTGTCTGAGTGTTAACGTTTTATCTGAAATTTCGTTTACAAAACCAAAATTTTAAACTTATAATGTTGCTATGCTATACATAACATAAATGCTCAATATTTCTTACTAAAATTTGGCACTAAACTGGTTAATAAGTTCATAAGCACAGCCTCTCCTCAAATCTACTAACCTGTTATCTGAGATATCAAATTGACGAATATGAACAGTTAATTTTTCTATATATTGATGACTTTTAAGTTTTAAGAGTTTTAATGAACTCGTTTTAGATTTTTAGACCATAATCACCTGTTACCTCAATTGACGAATCAAAGTAAACATCTCTGTCCATAAGAATTTATTTGATTTGCCTTTATTGTCGATCTGATTTCAAAATTGTACTTGATAGTCACAAACATTTTTTTAAAAACTAATTACGATTCCTAATCGAATTGGCAAAATTTGATTCGGCAAATGCTCAAGTTGGCAAAAGTATCGATTAAGAAACGTTATGTCAGACAAAATTTAATGAAATTTAGCCCATACATGAAATTTTTATGTTGATTTTTAATATTATCGACATTTTTAGGTTCCAGTAGTTTTTGAGGTCGTCAATGTTTAAAAATACACATACTTTGTGTTCTACTTTGTGACCCCACCAGACGGCAGCGACCGACACTTAAGCTGAACGCTTAATCCATCAAAACATTTTTTCTAACTAATGACTAATAGTATCCCATTAAATTTTGTTTTTTGGTGTAACCCAACCCACATTTTGACTTTGTTTTTGTTTGGACAACATGGACAATCTCGATTTTGCCGATTTGGTTTTTGCCAATTCGACTTCAATCTTTAATGAAATGACTCCCAGATCCAGAGTGTTTTATGATTAAAAAACATTTTTTTTAAATATTTCATAACAAAGTTATGTTTACAACATAATACAGAAACACAATAAGTAAGTTGCATCATACGAAAATAGAAATTCATAACATTCTGAAAATAGACATATTTATATATATATAATTACGTATTCTCTGTTAAAAATATAGGAAGTATTTAGAGTTTTTCACTCCTTATCTACATATTACGATTAATAACTATCAGAAAAAACCATGTTTGAGGAAAAAACATGGCAAACATTGTAATATTTGGTTATTAAATTTTGGCCTTTTAAGTTGCATATAAATGTCGTCAAACTACACACTACATATATTAACATTGATAATACAAAACTTTAACAAGTTTTTGTGCAGTAATAATAAATATTCCACATTGTCATTCCTCGATACCTTCATGCTTTTTAAATTGCAACCGAGTTGTGCCTGATTTGGCTTCATGTCGGGCTTCATCTTTAGAAGGATTCAATATCTTTTGTTTGGGTTTTTTAGAGTTAAAGAACTGAAGACTCCAGCACGCTGTAAATTTATAATAAAACTTTGATTAGTTTTTATAATGTCTATTAAATTAACTCTGGTTGTTATCTTTAAAACGTAATACAATTTTTAAATCATTCTACCTCTAGACCTCTACTTTTACAATTTTTTCATACACAAATAGACTGACAATAACTCCAGAGTTATGAAAAGAATTCCTATTTATGGCTTAAGAATTCAAGTAGCACAATTTGAATTGCATTATGGCCTTTATCAAATTATCGTCATTATTTGTAGTGATAATAGAACAAATGACTCAACAACGGACTTACTCATAAATTCTTAACATCATTAATTTTATGACTTCACATTTTAATTTATATTTAATTGAAGCGTTTAACGATTTAATTGAATAATTAAACTTTATGCTTATCATTTATCTCTCTTATTCTACACATCATAGATGGATGACTCACTCGTAGTTAATCACAATCATGTAAAATTGCATTTTATATCATCATACGGATGATTTTGAGAGTTGTATACAATAAAAACTAACTTCAACTTAACTCTGATTTAATTTGCACACGACGAAGATGCCGTTTGTGTCAATGCAATCTCTTCGGGAATGAGACATTTTCTTTTTTTATTATTCAGACAATTAAACCTTTACGTTTCATGCCCTGAAACATTTGTCATACTCTCCTTTTTTCTCATTATGACACCAAACGACTCATTTACTTACTGAATTTTTGAGAAATGTACGCGGAAAGAGTTATACACTGAATGGATGCGAGAAGTGATGAGAATCAACACTCGCTGTAAGGAGTAAACGATGGTAATTTTTTTTGGATGTGAAATAAAGAAATCGAGGAATATGAAAGGATATCGATGTTATTTCTTGGTGTTTAACATTATTGTAGGGACGGTTGTGGGGAGAGTAAAACGACGCAGACGTAGGTGTGGTCTTTTGTCCTGTCAAACACAAAAACATATTACAAGTTCATGGACAGGTAAACGGTCACTTCGGCGAAACCTATTTCGGCCCATTTTTCAAAACCTCAGCTTTGTGACAAAATCTTTTAAACATTGGGTACATAGCATTTGAGCAAAGTATGTCTTTTGCATTTTATGCAACTTATGAGATACAAAGAGTGTTAAATAAGAATAGGGGAGGAATCTTCACTTTTTGTCCCTAATTTGCTTTTAAACTGCCTTTGTCGATCTTTCATTCTTCTTACGAAGACAGTAAGTGATTACCGAGTGGGATACATACGAGTAAGTACTAAACTGCATGATAACAATTATTACATTGATACGTCGTCACTTTACTTAGGGCTCTTGCAGGTTTGGTTTTTACAATTTCGGACCAGAAATATTTGTTGAAAAGTGACATTTTATGTTGCCTCAATGTTGCGGAAATATTGGCCGATCTGAACCTGAATCCGTAGACGACTGCAAAATATATTAGAATGTCGCTGAACACATGACAAATAGGTGAGCTAATAGATTGTAAATAGGTAATGAGAAAATGTATAGCAACTTGAATTCAAATGACGTGTTTCCAACAAACGAATGATTAAACCAATTAAATGAATCATTTCATAAGATAATTGGACACACTAATATTTTGATAACGAAATATATTCCGTATATATAAGAGTCTGATTTCCACCTAATTTGTCATAGTGCTCCGAGTCCCTGAGATATCATGAGAACACTTTAATTTCAGAATATTGATCTCTAATTAAAAATTTTGTTTTACGATGGGTTTCTACCTTCGAAGTTTACATTTAGTTGTGTGGTTGTTGAGTGTAGTACTCCAGAGCCACTCTCTGTCTCTCCATGTGGAAGAATCCAACGCGATCTTACCCAATGCAATCGCTTTCGCTACAGCAATTTATGATGGATAAGATTCAATCTACATCATCGGAGGATTCGATATAAATACTGGCGGCGGATATACAGATGTGTTTAAATACTCCTTCAAAGAAGATCGAGTAGAAAAGATGGGCAAAATGGGTCAGATGACAAAAGGCAGTGGTGTATGGACAGGGCCCAATGAAATTCACTACGTTGGCCATGACTATCAAGGATCTGGAAGTGCAGTTTGGAGAATTGACCACACCGACCTGAATAATCGAGTCAGTGTCCACAACTTCACAAATGAAATGTTCCACAATGTGGCTGTCTGGGATGGTCAAGAGTTTATCTACAGCTTTGGG
>JAQFZZ010001208.1:0-12170 GCA_034696405.1 Isotoma caerulea
ACTTTAATATATATTTTCCTAGTAAAATACTTTTAAGCTTGTTCTTTAAAATAACTTATTTTTAGCTTTTTACTTTTACTATTTATTCTTCCAGTTCCAGTTGAGCTCGGTTTGATTTATTTTATTGATGATTCAAATTGTGGTTAACTTTATAGATTCGTGTGCAATGTTAAGGAATATGGAAACTGATATGTGCAATAATGCAACCAATCATAAAAGTTTTGCTTTCTTGATTTCGTTTAAGATTTAAAGGAATTTCGAAATTTTCCAACGGACTGTAAAAATTTGAAAATGGAAATCTTATGCCCTTTATTCTCCGTTGTTCCCTAACCTGTACGTAATTACGTAATACATGATGTTTCGGCCTTCCAGTCATAAACAGACTACGAAAAAAATACCAGTGTCGAAATGGTCATGCATGACGATTAAAAAATAGAAAACCTAGGGTAATTTTAAGTCAGGTTGGAGGTAAACCTCCTGTTGACATTATTCTCCAAAAAAGCTTTAAAAACATTGCCCTGCTTACTCTCGTGTTTTTCAACCAAGCAAGCACTAAAAGATGGCTTAATTTTTATAACATACCTTCACACTTTATCTAATGATATACATGAAATAGTAATGTATGATAGAAGAAATTAAGACTAAAAGCCATTGATTTACTTTCAAACTTGTCAACAAATGCACACATTGCACCTTTATTAAAGACAATTAAATAAAAAATCGATTTCAGACCTGTCCGAGAAAGGACGGGTTGTAGCTGTAGCTTTCAGTAAGTAAACCTGCAAAGCAGTAGTAAAAAAAAACTATCACAGCAATTAAGTATTGTCGTCCTCAACAAAGTAACTTCGACAAATTTATGGACAGGGTTGTTCATTACCATTTGGACCTACTATAGTTTACTAACGTTTATGCGTTTATCTGTGTACTATTAAAGTCATCTAAATGCAGAGATGAAATGTAGACGGTCCGCTTTAGAAAGACTTGAAAAACGCTTGATTAACGTACAAACAACACAACCTATGCATTCTACACTGTATGTTTGAGAGTCTATGATAATTGCTCTACACCCGTACAACAATTATAACAAGCAATTACAAGTTTCGTAACATTTTCACAGGAACTATAGCTATACATTAAAAGACTTTCCGTACCACGACTACTATCCATGCATAGAAATTGAAATTGATATGGATATGAATCATAAATAACACATAACACAAATCTATGAAATGATAAACTACGCTTCTATCGCATTAGTTAATCGGAATTAGAAACAAAGTCCAATATATGAAACCAAAATATTCTTCGAATTATGATAACATGAATTATGAATCAGTGCATTGCAGATAAACTATAAAAATGTTTTTATAGAGCGCCGTCGATTGACTAATGAGGATTATACATCAGAAAACAAACTTTCGCTTGCGTTTCCATTCTTTGATAAGATTTCCCGACGCCTTTAGCTTTGTCATCAGGAAAAATGTATGCATAAATTATAGTAATTGCATCACATTTGTTCCCCTAACCCATCAAACAAAAAGCATAGCAGAAAACTTCACATTATAGCTTCACGAAAATACGCTGCTTAATTATACGGGGAAAATAAATGCAAATTTATTAGAATTTTGTAAATCTGGTATGGTGTAATGGGTGTAATCGATCTTGGAATTGTTGCGAGAGATTTAATATAATGCTTTAATATAAATTTGTAACATATTGTAAAAAATACGTTGACTCGGGTCACTGATCTACTAATTAGTAATAAAAATACACCTGGAATTTATTAACACAAAATATGGTCGTTCTTTAAGAGAAATCTGGAAATCTCGAATGTATCAATCAAATGCAATACTTTATGATGAAATATAAGATATAAATGGTCATGAATGCTTGCTTTTTGCATGCATTCATTCGATCTACAACTCTAGAAGAAGTAAAATAAATCTTGCAGAATGAACAGATTCATTTGTTACAGTATTGTCCTCTTGGTCACGCTGGGCCAGGTAAGACACTTCTTCGGTGTTTTCAAGCCCTGAAAAACATTTGGAATTAAAACTGTGATTGTTCTAAATTTGATTTCAGTCATATGGAGCTGCCGTTGAAGTCTCAGCAAAGGTAGACAGTACTGCAGCTTACCCATCTAAAAATGAGGTAAAAAGCTTTAATCCAATAAGAATTCAAGTGACTGAACCAGCTTGGGTTACTAAGGTTAGGATTTTTTAGAAGATAATTTTAACTGCAGATGGGTGGGACTCAGGAAAAACCTTGTAACTTGTAGCATTTAATGAATGAGTAATTTAATTTTATAATTACTCATTTCTCAGTTGCTGGGACCTACCGAACCCACTGAGCCCACAACAACTACAAAGCGACCAACTCTGCCCGAAAGAATTCGAAATACAATTACGACTGGAATCCAAACAGTTGGAACCACCCTTCAACAAATCCCCACTCGAATTAATCAACTTTTAATGGATGCTACGAATAGAATTAGAAGGCCAACAACAACATCTGCTCCACCTAAAGCCCCAGAAGCGCCTGCCGCTTCCGCTCCACCAGTTGCAGCTCCAGCAGCTTCTGCTGCAACTGTTCCAGCAGTTACTGTTGCTGCCCCAACAGTTGCTGCACCCACAACAAAAACTGTTGTTTCGTAAATTTTGACAAAACTTTTAATGTAACATAAGTAAATTTTTAACATAAGCTAAGCATAACAAAGACTTCCTCTAGATGATCTTACAAAATATTAAATTAAAGATCGAATTTCCAATGCTTCGAAAAAATACCCTTAGTGTTTCTTGTTTCAAAACTGTTGCCATCCTTTGGAAAATTTCAAAAATGTCCTCAAATTTCTTACGTTTAATTTAAACTAAAACGTGACAATTAATTGAATATATGAATTTATGAGGTTTTCTAAATTAATGTTTATTTTTTCATTATTTTTTCCAACGGAGAATCAAGTGAATCACAAAAATAAACCAAAATACAATGTACGTTTCATAGAAATATATTAACACAACAACACAACTGAAGGTTACCTAATTGCAATTGAAAACAAAATTTTTCATTTTCTTCAATACAATAATATAGCCTTTACCTTTAGGTAACACCAATATTAATTAATAATAAAATTAATTAACGAGTCTAAAATATATTTTTAAATTACCTAGAATGAAAAACGATGCGATTATTATGAAAATTTATAGTTGGTTTGGTTGGTTGATTATTAATCATTATATTATTATGAAAAAATGTAGATCATTTCGTAGTCATAAAAATGCGGCTCCTCTATTTATCAACAGACACAATCGAATTTTCATACACTTATACGTATGTTCAATAGTAAACGATTTGTATCAAAAGACAATTAAATCCTACCAACGCATTAAACATGAAAAGCGATGTGCTTTGCTGCAACTAGTATGCAATCTAAAATGCATAGAAAAACTGGCCCTGATTCTGATGCACCTTCAATGCTTCCACCAATTATTGAAGTTTTTAATACAATTTTGTTTAAATTGGGAAGTTCGTTTTTTAGAAATTTTTTTCTATCGCTCTCAAATTTAAAAAAACCGATAAAAAGTTCATTATAATGCGTCAAATATTGTTTAACAGTGTAAATTCTGTACCTGTTCCATCACGGCTTTGAAGAACTGCCAGCGCATGTAAATAGCTCGAAGAATTCCTATGTTCTCGATAACGCAGATGCTTTCACTTTTGTTGATGCGTGTGGCTCTTTCCACATCACATTATTACTCCACGCAATAAAGCAAGAACGAAAACGGAATAAAAATAATGAAAATTGATAACATTTTGACCGGTAACTTCCACGTGGAAGTGGAGTAACTCTTATAATTTTTTCATCCCAATAAATGGGCAGAGAGACAGCCCAAGAATTTAAGTTTAGAAATAGACGAAGGTATGGGTAGCAATTAGTCTTAAGCATTTTATGCCAGTAATACTGTTCAAGCTTTTCAAGAGTTATTTCGCCTGGTTTACAAATACGTACTAAATACGGTGGGACTTGAGGAAAAAGGTCTTTGAAGTAATACGGTTCATTTAAGGCCTGAGCATTGATTTAATTAAATGCTTTTATAAGTGCTAAATTGTGCCTAATTCATGCATAAATAAAGATGTGTGTAATCAGGCACAGTGCAAATCCTATTTTCAAATATCTAGAGAAATCAGAAAATTCCTAAACATTGCATTATTCGTAGCTGGTACTAATTATAGTCTGAAGTTACTGCATCGGAAGGTAAAAACTTTTATAATTACATACACTTTTAGTATGATAAAATAACAAGGACTTTTAATGGTCGTGTGGGAACTCAAGTTTGATCTAATGACATTGTTATTATTCATCTGTCATCTTTAAAATCGTTATTTGCCTTAAATGATGCTGCGTAAGAAATGTTTAGTTATATTTTTTAATTTATTGTTATAACTTGATCAACATTGCAAAAACTATTAATATAGTATGTTCATAGACGTTCAAGAAATAATACTATTATTTAGTAAATCAAAAGAAAAGTTTACTACTCAATTATTATATAAGAATTATTTTAAATTAACTTAATTAACTTAACGAGTTAACTTTGGGTAGAATAGAAGTTTTGATAGTACATGGGATAGATAGGAATAATAACAATCATTTGCATTTTAAGATTTTAACCCAAAAGTGCGGCATTGCATATTTCGTGTTTTTTAAGTTTACAATTGCAGTTTTAATGAATTTGCCTAAAATTAACAATATGTTGAACCTTTTGAGAACTTATTTTTAAATGATGCCATCTTAATCGACAAAAGGAAAATGATATTAAGTATTTTTAAATTTTTACGCCTCTGCTATCTGCAAATCCAAATAATTGAATTTTTAATAATATTTCATGCTTGTTATTAAACTATATATTATTGATGATAGATAGACAAGTGAAGGAAAAAGTACGAAAACAGAAATTGGAAAGAATAGTTAGTATTTATTTAACGTTAAATAAAGTAATGAATGAAAATATTTTCATGAATGACTGGTAAACAATTAACTATAAAATCAATTATACAAGTTAATTTTGTAGACTGTGTTCAACAAGATTTCATTTCATGTTAGTTTTAATAGCATTGATATCATCCAAATAACATTTTCATTCATAAAATCAACTAAAGTAATTAAAAAAATTAATTCAAGTACCGGAATGTATTTGTAATTCGCGTATCGAATTGCAGTGTCATTTATTGCGATGGTCGATTGCATTTAAACAAGATTCATAAATCAAACAAACAAGATTTAAAAATGAAATGCACGCTTACAATCAATGAAAATCACGAATGAACTATAAAAATAAACAATTATTAATTATTATTGGCAATTAAAAAACACCAATTTGTCTTAAAAGAACATTTTATAACTACTTAAGTAAGTTTTATTGCTATTTTTTAAAAGAACTTCAAAAAGTAAAATGATACTAGCCGCAACTAATCCAAAGCACAAAAAGAGAAAGGATAAAGAAAAGTTTGAAATATCAAACGCTCTCAAAGCAACTCTCCCATTATATTCTAAAACTCTCATAAATTTATAAATACTTTCTTCCTTGTGACTATGAAGCCAAGCTTTCCCCACAGCAATTTCTTCAGCCTCAGCATCCTTCCTAAGCTTCGTCACAATTCCCATATCTCGATACATGGAAATAAATCTGTTAAATGATCTCGTATAAATCGAGTGTCTTTGAAACCCAATACTATTAAAAGAATTGTGAATTCCCTTCGAAACTCTTACAAGCTTCAATCCATCATACAAAGTAGCATTTTGAGCGATTCCCATCGCCGTAACAGAAGCCCATCCAATACAAGCTGATTTTGGCTTTAACAAAGCATTCAAAATACACTGGCCTGTATTAGGCTCCAAATTTTTCATAAATCTCTCCCTAATTTTAACCAATACAGGGTTCTTACTATCATTAAAAAAGTGAAAGCAATCACAAGAACCATTATTCAAATAATTAAATGTTATATTATAATCTAGTCTATTAGCAAGCTCCTTAAAGTCTTCAGGTATTTTATCATTTGTTAGCAAAGTAAGAAACGAACTGAGATTACAATTGTAACAAGTGTTAATATTCAAGATAAACAATAGCCAAAATATAGAGATTACATAAGCTTTCGGTGGAATTGCAGGCACGCTTTGAGAGAAAGTCATTCCATACGGGATGATAAAAGCTTTGTAAGCAAGCTCGCTATTTCCACGTATTTTCCAAGAGTGAACAAAACGATTGGTATTTGAAAGCTGGTCGATTTTTAAACAAATGAAGTAAATCGGCATGACTGTAAGGAAAGCTAGTAGAATTAGTCCCCATCCACCCGGTGTGAATATTTTTGTCACGGCTGTCCACTCTAAGTGGGCTTCGGGGTGTCCGGTAAGAAAAACAAGGGTGTCGATTGAATTCACAACGGTCAAGTCGATAACGCCTATTTGACCTATGCTGAGTCGGGCAATGAAAGCGATGTCAAATTCACCACTGAGAACGTCACCAAGCATTCCATTTGCTGAACCGTTGCAAAGAAGTTTACCATTTCCCCTTGTAGGACCGATGTCCCATAGGAGGGTGAAATTATGATAATTTGCGGCATATTGTAACATCATGTAATTTGTCCCACCTGTGATTTTACCTGAGGATTTGTACATGATGTAGGGAGCTAGAGTATTTGCAGATACTTTTAAAATGTGTCCGTTTATATTTATGGAGTCGGGATCGATTTGAATTTGAATGGCTGGATGTATTAAATGCTTTTTTAAATGAGAAGTCATTGATGAAGAATTATTTTTAGTGTCAGTTATAATGCCAAACTTCCATTTGATTTTTGATGATTTTGAGTCTTCTAAGAAAAATCTTCCGAGGGTATTCCTGGGTCCAATTATAATAAATATGTCGTTGTCAAACTGTCCTTTATATTTAAGTCTTGGGATTAAAATGTCTGAATATCCATGGCTTAACCATAAAACAATATTCACAATGGTTGGAGTATGCTTTGTAATCACGGTACTGTATTTGGATATTTTTGGTGATAAGTAGTATTCACTTCTGATTGGCATTAGGCTTATGTTTGTAAACAACATAATTGAGCGATTTGAATAAAATAATAAAACTTTTACTAACTCATCTTCCATTGTTTCAAACCCTGATTCAGAAACTAGAACTGTGGGTAGAAGTTCTCCAGTTTTTAAAATTACATTTGAAAATGAGCAATCTGTATTTTGAAATTGTGTCGATAAATATATTATTTGTATCAAAGAGCAAGCGATTGTTTTACTTAGGGGTTTTTTATAACCCATTGCTGAAACCACTGCGACTGCCATTAAATTATGCAATGACAAAACGAAATTGCAAGAAAGTTTGTGCTGAAATAAGTAGCTACGATTTTCTCCTATCTATTAGGAGAATGTACTTAATATATTTCCGACATCATGTACTTAAAACATGTTTGGAAATAAACTGTGTAACGTCTGGTGAAATTTTTGAGTGTGTGGCATGTTCCAAAGGAGTGAAAGGACATTTACAGTGGAATTTCTTTGAATGTTATCTCTTTTATCTGCAATTTGTAATACAAAATTACCATTCAAAAATATTAAATTGCCTGTCACAAGAATCGTAAGTATGTTGACAGTTGAATATTTGTATGATCTCCACGTATTGGATAAGCACATGTTGGACTTTGCTTTCAATTTTCAATCTTTCAACCTTTATTGCAATGTACGTATTTTGTCAATGAAGTACAAAGGTCAATCAAACTGATGAGTCTTTATTGAAGGTTTACTTGAGAAGAGCCATGTTATACATAATACCTTAGATGCATGTAATTAGGTAATTTCAATTCAACTTCGCAACACAATGTTAAATTTGGTGAGTAATTTTTTTTTATCAATAATGCCTATTTTAAACGTACAACGAAGTGTAATTTAAATCACGTTATTGCATATAGCTAATAAGCTTGTCATTTGATTTATATTTGGGATAAGATGAAAATATGAATTTTGTAGTGCAGCATTTTGTGATGCAATGTCATTAATCATTATCAATAATTCTTTAATATATGAAGAAATTGTTTCGGTAAAGATTAAAAGTCAGGCAACTGAAAAATATGCATTTTTCGTGTATGATTTCAATGCATTGTTTTGCGTAAACATTTTCATCCTTTAATTATTTTGAAGTTAACGATTGATAAAATACCATTTAAAAATCTATATTATCGTCCAGACAAAGCTTCTTGTACGTGATAGCTTAATATGAGTGATTCATTTGAGAAGGATATTTTGTAGATATGCATTTATCAGAAAAATTAAACTATTCTCACGTTTTACTTCTTATATATAAGTGTACTCGCCAGTAATTCAGAGCTGCAATACTCGTTTCAATATTCTAAATATCTATCAAGAAATTTATCTCGTTTATCATCGTATTGCATTTCATAAATAATAACTTTGAAAAAATGTTGATAAATCTGTACAACTGGGTTCTTCCGCTTATCAATATGCTTCAAGTTATGGTTTCTACTGATAACCATCAACCAAATCAAATAAGCCAAATGGAAACTTCTACCGTAGCAAATTACCATCAATGTGAGAAATTCGAATCAGCGAAATTGAATTCTTAATTAAAACTACATAGTTTTGTTGAATTACAGGGGCTGCATTACGAATGGTAACGACGGTAAGCACCGATGTGACAACGGAAACCATTGAGGTTCGGAAGAGATCTTTTCCAGCAAAAGTCGTAGGATGCACTTTATTTAGTTCTTTGGCTATAATTGGAATAACCGGAAATGGATTGGTAATGTAAATTTCTTCTTGTTCAGTTTAACATGTTTACAATTACTTTTCAAATGAATTTTGATTTCAGGTAATATTTGCAATTTTTACTGACTCTGCCGTGCAAACTCAAACTCAACTCTCAAACTTAGCGATATTGAACCTAGCTTACACAGATTTAATGACAACGAGCATAGTTTGCATTCCTGCAGCTATTTCCATCCTTTTCGATGAGTACCCTTTAGGTCCTATCTTTTGTCGAATTTGGTCGGTGTTTAATTTGACTGGAATTGTTGCAACAATGGGATTGCTTGCGGTTATTAGTATTGATCGATTTGTGGTAAGTTATTTTGAATTATGATTAGGTAACAATTGTGTACTTAGTTAATATTTTGATACGAAGCATTTAGGTAATTTAAAATAATTTTTAATTGTTAATTTAAAAGGCTGTTGGATGGTCTTTGCATTATGCCCAATGGGTAACTTACAATCGTTTAATGGCAGGCATTCTTTACGTTTGGGTATCTACTTTCACTTGCACACTGTGTTGGGCTTTATTTCAGGTTTGGAATTAAAATTTCAAAATTTGCTTCCTTTTAAAATAGTAAATAAAATAATTTTTGTAAAAAGTATTTTTGAATTATTTCCGTAAAAAATAGTGCGAATATGACTTCTGGGCTGGAGTCTGTGACTTCACATGGCAATTATTCGGACCGGAAGTGCCGACAGCAATGTATTACGGTGCATTTTGTACCGTCGTATTTTGTCTCATTCCTTCAGGTGCGATATTAGTATGCAATCTTGCAATTATTCAAATGTCAAAAGAGAAAGGAAGAGTAGGTAAACTTCAAGATAAGTCTGGGGATGCTAAAGATGGAGCTGGAAAGCAAGAAAGTTCTAAGGTCAATGCGAAGATTTTGAAGGCTATGGTTATCGTCATTGTTTCATATTTCGTTCTTACTTTCCCCGTGGCTTTTATAAGAGTTGTGAAAGTTCTTTCCGGCCCGAATGGTCCGGCGAAACACATTCCTGGATTTGCAACTATGATTACCACGTTTCTACAGTTTTCTGCATCCATAGGTAATAGAGTAAAACGATATACAATGAATTATTAGATTGTTTTACAAATGTCCAGGGTAAACCCTACACTTGACCAGTTTAGTTCTTCATTTATATTAAACGAAAGACTAAACATTTCAGTATGCGAGTTGAGTCTAAAAAGGAGAAAGCTATAATTTGAAAGAAAGTATCAAACTAAATGAGTACTGTTTAAGATCAGTTCTTATTTTGATACAGATTTAATATACTCTTTACCCTGAACGTTTCTGACATAAGAACCGTTTCGTTTGTTCACTAAAAAGGCTGCAGATTTCATTTGAACTTTAATTTGATTTAAAATTTATAAATAATCGACCAAATGTTTACATTTTCAGTTAACCCTCTAATTTATGGATTATTTAGAAAAGTAAGTTTTTTTGAATTTATCTACTTAGGTAATTTAAAAATCCTTAAGTTTTAAGTTCCAGAGAGATTCATTTAATACAGAATTTTAGATCAACATTGCCTGGGTTAATAAGGAGGTTTACAGACTACCATGAAATTTTAGGCGTTAATAATAAAAATTTCATATTTAATAATAACAATAATAAATTATTATTATTAATAAAATAAGCCAAGAAACAATTGCTATTAGTTAATCTTATAACATTTATTTTTTAATCAAACGAGTTAGACATGACGACTCAAAATTAAGAGAGTAAATTAAGCCATTAAAAACGGATAAATTATAAAAAATCAGCCGTATAACTAATCCATGTTTCTAATAATAGGATTTCCGAGATTCTTACGGAAGGATTTTCAAGAGAATTCTTGGAACTGGATGAAGTGGAGTCTCACAAGCCAACAATTAAATTTAATATTAATTTGTATCATGAGTTAGCAATTACCTGAATAAAATTATCTTTGAATTTATTTAATTCCAATTTGAAGTTGTACCTGCGTTCTGCTGTATATTGAAAGAGCTAAAATCTAATAAAGCACAAATTAACTAATTTATCAACGCATCTTACATCTGCATTAAAAATTCCACCAAATAAAAACGTCCGCTTGCTTGTTGAGGTTGAGATTCCGCAAAAATTATATTCTTGACTTGCTCAACAAAAATGCAAATTATTGGTTAAAGTGTTCAACCCTTTTCTTCTAATATTCGTCAACTGCCTACACACACACGTAATTTGCATACAAATCTGCTTATTTTTACTTCAGTTATGGTAATCTCTGTCGCTTAGGTTTAGCCTGAATGTTTCTGCGTGAAGGTCGTGACTTTCAATGGGCATATTATCATAATTGTCAGTTTGTTATTAGTCATACTTCCATTGTTGTACCTTTCATAATTGTTGAACCACTCTTAATAAATGGTTAAAATTTCTTTAAAACATTTTTGTTTTTGAACTGTTGAAAAAATTTGCAAACTAACATTAACTAAGGTAATATTAACCCTTAGGACATATTAAACTACAATTTTAAAATGTTTTGCATTGTACATATTTTTTCTCTCATGTATCATGTACCATTAAACCTGAAAATTTTTATATGAATGATGTGAAGTCGGTATTTTGCTGCAAGAGAAATTTGCAAGTTCTTTTTTGTAACCTAAAAAATAAACTTTGCAGTGCAAAATCTTGGAAGACAAAAGCACAACTTTATTGTAAAAATATTCTGAAGTAATTCGGTACATAATAAGTATAATTTTATCAACCAATCCGGAATTATTTTATAAAGACAAAACTCTATAGGATCGGTCCTTTATGATTATTACACTTTAGAAATATGGGTTTGGTTAACCTTGTCCTTGATAATCAAAGTAGAGTTGTGCATTGGACATTGTCGGAATCGGTCAATTAAATAAATTTGCAAATTTTATTATAACTCGCTGCGAACTTCAGATAAAAAATATTCTTCACCCATCATCATTTCCTTACCCCATAGGGAGGGACATCATCATTCGATTTGCAAGTAATATACTATAAGCTAATGGGAAATCTGCATGAATGGAATTAGTAATGAATTGAATCGTTTGCAAAAATAAAATTTATATTCCGATGACTTATGACGATATTATCTTAATGGAATGCATAGCCTTTGTGCCTAGCCTGTCATCAAACTTTTATACATTTTTAATGCGATTATTATTTTATATCGCTCTTAACCTCTGTTGTGGATTTCTTTCTTTGAAAAAGTTGATTACTCGTTTGCTTGCACAATATCCTGCGGTGCCTGTGAAATTCACGTCTTTACAATATTAATTATAGCTGAAACAATGTGACAGTAATTATCCATTAGTACGTGGGTAGTAAGTACACAGTGGAGAAGTGAT
>JAQFZZ010001209.1:0-12163 GCA_034696405.1 Isotoma caerulea
AATATTATGTACCTGTTTCAACTAGCAGTCGGTCTCTAGATCGGTTGAAAGAGTTGCTGTGCATTAATTATGAAGATTATTAGGTTTGGTCAGTTTAATTAGGGATACCGTAGTGTAGGTAAAAAAATGTCAAAACAAACAGATAAAACATCCGATCGCATAATTATGTATACTACGAGAGTTTGTATTTGTATGGACTTCGCAGTTGGAAAAGAAAAATTGTAAAGTCAAGTTTGTAATACATTTAAAACTGAAATTGATGGGCATTGTGGCGAATGACAGAAATTTTGCTTTGTATTCTTATGTTAATAGCCATTTGAGCTCATTAAATTAATTTCTCTCGACTACTTTTATTCTTTCACATTAGTCAAAAACATATCCTTTTAATTTTCATTTGTTCTCTTAAACTCAAAACGGAAAATTTATAAAAGTTAATCAAAGACAGTTTAATACGCGTGTAACATAAATGACGTCCGTATGCATTCTTGAATATATTTTTGAAAGTAGATATCATATTAATTTTTGTGTAAAACAGACATTTAATGGTTTTTCGTCACAATTATTATTAAAGCTATTCTAATGTATATTAAATAGTGTCTAGCCGATGAGACAGGTTTTAAGGTGCTATGCTAATGCTAATAATTAGCCACACGAGGTTGCAACTACAACACAACATGACAGCAACTTAACAAATGTATTCATCCAATGACGCCAGCTTCATCTCGTATTTTCCAACTAATAAAATTATAATTATGATGATATAATGTTAATAGTGAGTTGACTTTACACTCTTTAGTCCGTTGATTCTACATTCGTGTGTTACTTGTAATAACAACACCGTTACCAGTACTTCAAAGAGAGTGTGATAAATCATAATATCATACTATTGTTGATTATACGAGATGCATAAATGACCTGGATGATGAGTCGCATTCTCGTGTTATTCATAGCTTGCCGAAAAAACCTATTCTTTAACTCGGTTATTAAAAATTTTTTGTGTAAGAAAATTAGTTCGTCATCATTCGTGTAAATCTATATTTAGGTCTCATGTCAGCCCTATTTTAATACATTATTTACAAGTTTTAATGATTTAGCAGGTTGTGTGAAATGTAACTATTTTAAAAACTTCAATTAATAAAGGATTCGTCCCAAAAATTATCACTGTTTGAAAATCATTATTTTGCCAATTGATCACATCATAGTATCATACACAGTTATATTCTTCTATCATACATTTAACATTTCTCAATAGTAAATGGTGATTTCTTCAATAAAAAACGATGGAATATTCATTGAACTTTTAAAATATACATTTATCATGTTAACCCACACCTAATAGTAGAAAGAAACCGTAGCATGTCAGTCATCTCATTTGAATCATAAATTATGCATACGAAATTATTTTATTGTTTTTAATCAAATTTCAAAATTCTCAGCAGAGAGGATGTCATCAAGAGGAAAAATCTAATGTTAAAAACAGCTTGAGGTAAAATAATGGCTTTTCCAGAAATGGCTTTCGTGGTTCGTTTCTTCACCGTAACCTTGCACTTTGAAGAAAATTCCATTTTTACTCGAATTGTGTGGCAAAAAGTTTGCCTTGAACCGTTCCTTTCAATTAATTTATGAATTCCTAATTTAGGGTGAAAAACCTCTAGATAGCTCACAACAGGAAAAAAACAACGAGAGAATTATCCAATAATGTGGACTATCACTGAATTTGTAATTCAGATTTTAAAACAATTGAATATTATACAAGCAAAAATGTAGATTTATGGTGGAAAAAATATGTAACCCCTTATAAAAAATACACGTAATGTCATTCAAGATATTTGATATCAAAACACTGCAAAATTTATAATTTGCAGCTAGAAAATATTAAACAAATTACTAAAAACTAGCAAATTATTCATTTTGTCATGAATATGTTGTTATAGCGGAGTACCCACGGATTGTATTTTTAGAAAAATAATTTGGCTACTGAGAACAAATACCACTCGAACAAACTTCCTTATGTAAAAGTGAGGACATTTTGATTATGGAATTATTTATTTCGAGGAAACAAATAAAAACCCAGTTTTATAGGTAAATAAGGTCATAAACAAAGTTTTGAAGAAATTTATGTAGTACCTTGCCTTAAAAAAGGCGGAGTAGTTTTCTCAATTTCAGCAACTTTATCTCTCACGAAGATTGACAGATCAAGTAACTTGTTTAACTTTGTTTGGTTAGGCCAGACATTTTTATAAAATGCTGACTTTCTGTCGCCTGCTTTGCAATAAATTAAGCAATTTTTTACCTATGCTTTACTTTTGGCTATCTTAATGTGAAAAAATGAATCCATTGTTGGTTTTTGACTCATTCGCATTTGAACTTGGCAAAGAAAAGAAGATTGAATCTATGGACAAAAAAATACTTATACATTTTACATAAATACATTTTCATAATTCTTTTAAGGCGAAAATTTTAAAAGAATTTTCAAGGTAAAAATTAAAAATGTTTATGGAGCGTTTAAAACTTCCGTTTTGATTTCATGAAAAATTAAAAAATGTAAAACTTGGAAGCGTTCAGTTTCATTTTTGTTCGGGTTTCTCCAAAATGAATTTTATTCGGATTCCGGATGTACAGCAGGTAAAATAATCCGAGGCAAATAAACTCTTGCTAACTTAAGTAATTATTTCACCTACAATTCGGTACGATTTTCTCTACGA
This sequence comes from Isotoma caerulea, assembly GCA_034696405.1. Classification (NCBI taxonomy): domain Eukaryota; kingdom Metazoa; phylum Arthropoda; class Collembola; order Entomobryomorpha; family Isotomidae; genus Isotoma; species Isotoma caerulea. Next base: position 2,706 of record JAQFZZ010001209.1, read on the forward strand.
TAAGAAGTAGATTAGAAAAAAACCAGACAGTGAAAGACAAAGGCGTCTCCAGGTTTTGACTTTGACCAGGATGGATAAAGACCAAGACAGATGGAAAGGTAACAAGTAAAAGTTGATACGAGTTCAGTTTCAAAGTCTCAATGTTAAAAATTCAACGAGATAAATTGCCCACATTAAAGTCCAATAAAACACTTAGGTATCTGCGAAAGAATAATTTAGCATAATAAATACGACAGTTGGGATGAGAGCGGATTAAAAGTAGAAGATCTTGTTGAAACGGATTTGACGGGGAAATTTGTTTTTCTAATGTTAAGCAAGAGTTCCGGTTCGATTAGAATATGTAATTGTTTAATAAATCAGAAATAAATAAATAATATGAAGTAAGAAACTGCATGCCAATGTCACAATTACGTTGGTTATGATAACCTAAACCTAACCTACATGGCCCTATATTGATACTACACTTGTACCACACGTAATAAAAAAGAGTTGCAAGGTCATCCAGAATCCAGATGAAGATGAGACAGAGAAAAGAAGATGAGATTTTGATACAAATTATATGATAATCATACAATAATCTTATAATCGCTTCACCCATCCATTATAAAATGGTCATGGTTCATTTCATTTCTATTACTATAATGTAATGTCTATACCTATTCTTTAGGTAGTATTATGATGGAAAACTCTTTTTTACAAGATGAATCCATACAATTTATTTAAATACTATGTGCAATACTACAGCATTTCTACAAGTAAGTAGATATAAAAACTTCACCTATCTTTTATTCAGAATGATACCAACGGGTTTATGGAAACATGGAGGAATAAAAAAGTATTTTATTCCGCCATATTAAACACATTGATGTTATAATATTATTAAGGCAATTAATCCACCAAGTGAAGCAAAGTCATGATAAATATTATTATTATGGATACGGGTTGGATTGAACTGGACACTGAAGAGTAAAAGAAAATGACCACACGCCTTGGCCCGTTGTACTTTTTGGTTATTAAACACTCTCGTCGTATTATCATGTTCTATGTTAAATGTAGTATTTTTCAATACCAAAGCATATTATTATTATGATATGTACATGTTTAAATACTTACTTGTCTTGTGTGCGTAGTAGTAAAGAAAATGAGAGATGTTTTATGATCTACAGTCTTCTTCTCTCATACTTCTTATTCTTTACTGTCAGTTCAACTAAAGCTTTGAAGAAGATCCAAGAAGTTGTAGTTTTTCGTAGGAAAAAAATCTTTACTATAAAACCAGAAAACACATATTAAATTAGTAGTAGATAAAAGTAATAATTTTAATATACATTAAATAAACTACCGTAAACCTGTTGCACGGACGGTTGCACTCGTTTTAAGTTTTAAACGTAACCTTTTCGGCTCCTGCCTGCCTAGAGCTCCTGCATCCTGTTTATTATCTTTTTACTAGAGAAATTTAATGCATATTAATAAGCGGTTTTACAATAAAAACATAAAAAATCAACAACAACTACAATAAATAGAACCCTACCCTAGCCTAAGATAAGGAGTCGTGTATTGTATCTCGACGGTGGTAGTTGGTCAGTCATTCGCTCTCAAGACAAATTCCAAGTTTAGTTTTTTCCACGAGAATTACCTAAGGAAGGATTAGCTATAAGCTTTAAAACATAAATATATTTTCGAACATATTATATACAAACAAATTGATTTTTTCCTTGAATTAAATCGAGTTTTGTTTAGTTTTTGTGATTTTGTGTTAGTCTCTTGGTGATTATTAGGAATCAAAAATGAATCCAGTTTTAATATCCATATCAGTTTTCCTGAGCTCACTTTCAGTCTCATCAGGCTCATTCGGCTTTGAGCCGGCTACGGTTGATCCAAGTAAGGATTTCTTCCAAGTTAAATACCTATACTATAAATTATTATGATTTATTATTCATTAGGCTTATTCATACCTTTTAATGTCTCATCCAACTGTCCAAATATACTCGCTAGTATTTATTTTTCTCATGAGAATATGCAAATCTAGTAAAGTACAATGATTGCAGGCTGAACAAAGTACGGTTCTAGTTATCCTTATTTGGTTATTTGATTTTTTAATTTTATCATGAAACAAAATCCTTTATGACATTATTATGAGTCTGGGCTTTTGTCTCAATGCACTTTTTGTCTATTTTTTCCTTTATACACTTGTGATAGATGGATTACTTAGTTTGTATTTCAAGTTCAATTAGCATTTATTTACAACAACTGGCAAATTGTTAAAATCCCTAATCGACTTATAATCATATGCTGGATTGTTGCAAGAGAATAATATTATGATAATATGATAATAATACATGGAGGAGAATCTTTCCAGCACTTTTTGATCAAGAGCAATAGCAAAATATATAGGAAAAGTAAACGCTTCCTTCCCTATTACCTACCATTGATTGTGAAGATTGCCAATTTTGTTTATGTTGTACCATAATCATTATCATTCATCTTTCTATAATTATGCAGTGTAAAGTTTGTTTTGGGGATAAGAGGATATCCTTCTTATCTCTTTAGGTTTAGCATAACGATTAAAAAGTTAATTTAGTGGAAAAATACTTGGTTACAAGTGTAATAATGATGATATGATAATAATAACTTTTGATAATAATCATATAATATGAACATGTTAAATTTTAAAGGTCGTCCAAACCATTGTTACAACAAGGAGACAAATTTACACCACGAGGACGGAGAGTCCTGGCCAATTATAGGATGTGGAGTTGCTACTTGTATGAAAATAACGCATTCTGCTGGAAATTCTCAAATGATGATCTCATACGAAAGGTATGTACAATGTGGGTCGGTGCAATGGAATCTTGGGCTTTAACTTAATCTTTAGAGTCATTACAAGAATAATCATAAAATATTATAAAAGTTGGACAGGTTTTTAATACTTCTTATTACAAGTTAATACTAGTTTTCTCAAAGGAAAAAATATACTGAATATCTCAAAGGAACACTTGTTGATATTAGTCTTACAAATGTAGCCTTCCTTCTTAAATTGTCACACTATCTGGTCATTTATCTCTGTACACTATTTGTCTCTCTCTCTCTGCAAGCAAAATGCGTTTCGGCAAAAAAGCTTGTTTAGTGGAAAAGTTGGCACTCGACCCTGATTGGAGTCACTGTCAAATACCACTTGAAAAAATGCAAATTAATGAACTTAGTTAACTCAGATGAATTCATGAGAATTTTACTACACAGACTCATACAGCTTATTAGAATCTATTTATTGGAAAACTCACTTTGTCCTTGTTTGCCATTCGATATCTCATCTCTTTGTCCATTCTGTCCAGGTGCTCTTATGACTTTTGAATTCGTTCATTTGTGAAAACTAGGCGTCCTTGCTAATTCAAATTTGTCAATTTTTTTAATTTTCTTTTTCATCCATTAAATAATAGGGAGTGATGCAGTGTAATAATCTATACTAATTGATATACACGAGCAGATTAATTGATCTTGGAAAAGAACATGCTCCTTAAATGGGTGGTGCACTTATGGGATAATACCTTTGACTATGTGTTAAGCATGGCTGGAGAAGTATCAATTACTATTACGTTTCTACATATTATCTCTCATTTACTTAAAGTATGCTTAGGCAGTCTGAAAATACCATACCATACAGTACATGTCAAGTTAATAAGTTAACGACTGAATCTCTAATGTAAATTACCTTAAATTTTTTCTTCTTCTCGTGTTCAGTCTCACACTGAGAGTTGAATGGTTTTTCTGAAAAATGTGAACTTCGCTTGGACTACCTAATCAGATTATTATGGTGCAATATGAAAGACATCAAAGTGTAGAAAAAAAGCGTTATGATGATGATAGAGTTGAATAAAAAGGCGAAGACGAACTAGCAGTTAGTTAGAGGAGAGATAGCCTAAGCTTACGTCATGTTTATCAAATGATTTTTCATTTTCATGCTTCGGTGTACCCACTTGAAGTTGGCTTTCCTATAAATTATTGAGTTATTTTCACGAACTCTCTGATCACTACAATTGATCAGAGGTACGAAACAGTAATCAGGAGAAGTTACTCCTAAAAATTATTACGTCTGGAGGCATTTCTGACATTCACGACCGTCTTTCGCCAACTTATAAACTCCATTATTAAATCACTCGAGACAGCCCGGATATAAACCAATTATATTATTATTATTATGGCTAAGAAGTGATTTCATTTCTTGGGATCCACAGATACTTATTTTATGTATGACGCAGCCTTTTTAATTCAACTTATAATGAAAACAATGGCATGACAGAACGCAAATTGGATTTTCATTGCTGTGCATTTTTTTTGTCCCGGCTTTTCATTCAAAGGGTTCTAACAGTGCAATTTTAAAAGCATCAAAGTGTATAATCAAAAAAGATTTTACGTTTATTACCAACCCTATTTGCATCATAAAGCATGAAATAATCATGAAATAAATTATCACATCATGCTTACAAATACAAAATGTAAATTTTGATGCGAAAATGTTTTAAAATTAAAAAATTTACTAATTGCAAAATGTTGTAAAACTTGATTTCAGCTGTGGATCAGTAGGATACGAACCTCCTTGTTATACACAAGTGGTGAAAGATGCGGAGTTCCCAGACTGTTGCCCAGAAGTCGTTTGTCCTGACTCTCAAGAAGAACAAGAAGATTTGCCAGATACTTTTAGCAATGACCTGACTCCTCACATTTTTAACAATTTTAGAAATGAGACAGGAAAGCCAGAGATTAACCAACGATTTTTCGATCAACGAAATGAAGAGATATTGAGAGCAGAACAGGAGAGACGTTTGCAATCACTTGATTATGCTGATGACTCAGAAAATGAAATTCCAGATCGGGAAAGAAATCATTCCCCTAGACTGGCATATTATTACTATTAATTTAGTTATCATTGTACCAATAAGGGTTCAAAACCGAATTTTATTTTGATGACCTACAACCATCACCATCTTTTTGATTTCCGAACCCGAATTCCAAAAATCATACAAATGGTCGTCATAGAATAGGAACCTACTATAATATATATCTTTATGTTCGTTAGAATTATTAACTTTGCACCTCACACGTATTTTTTTGATTATCTCACAACCAACTCGCATTTTAAGTTTAAGTTAATGTTTGTTACCTTTGTTTGTTAGTAGAATAGTAAAGTAATAACTGTTAAAACAAATAAAATCATTTAGAATTTTAACTCAAAACTGTTTAACCAGAGTTTGATTATCACATTATTAAGCTGATCAATGACCTCGCTTATTTAATTTATAGACCATACACCTTTTTGTTGCTCATCTGGCTTTACTTTATGATGACTGGATGGATCATATATAGATTATCCCCATTGATTTTCAGAGGGATTATAAGCAAGTAAGTCTGGACCATATTTTGCGTTTAAAAACTCATTTGTCGTGCTGAAGTTAAAGAAATTACAAACGGATCATACTTCGATTACTCACTATAACAAGTGATTCCTAATGGTTATATTATAAGAGTGCTAACCAATAATTTTCTAGAAATCCCATTCGATTCGACTAACAACATTCATTAACGGTTACCTGTATTACAAATGCTTACAAATACAAACTTGTTCCTAAATTAATCGTGAACAATGTTGTTTAATGTACATGCAAAATGTCAACTAGAAAAGAGTTACTAAAATTAAATAAAAAATAGACACCCCTTACGTTCCGTATATCAGCTTACATCGACTAAGAAATACATCCACCTGCATTTTCGAATAAATATAGAGACATTTTTCTCAAATATCAATGAAAAAAATTTTAATTTTGATCATGGTTAAATTAAAATTTGTGTCATTATTAGGAGAGCGAGAATGAATTTTAGTACGAAAAAAATGAGAAAACATAACCATAACCATAGGTGTTTGATATTGAAGTTCATTAAACTGATGAATTCTCCAACAGAGTTGAATTTTTCTTACACGAATGACTTTTGAATGTGAAAAATTCTAAAATGTACGCTTATTAAGTTTCATAATTAATTAAGTAAAGTCCAAGAATCAGAGACATGCTATTTTCTCGTAAGCAAAAATACACTACATGCAATTGTTGTTGTGATAATTTAATTGAATGCAAAACTTCAAAGCCCCCTGGAGGTTAAACTGAGAGACGTATTCATCATTTGATAAGTTTTTTAATAAACAAATTATGAAAATCTATCCACCTGCAAATCAATTGTATAACAAACATAAAAATTGCGATGAGTATTTGTGCAAAAAACTGTTGACAGTAAACAGAAAATACTACATCGTGCAAAATATTTTCTTTATTGATCCGTGTGGCTCATCATTTATTATTTTTTTATAGCAACAATATGATGTTTTCATCAAGCTTTTTAAAGACATTAAAAGATTTAGATTTAAAAAATAGCCATAATGTAATCTTTATAAAAATAATAATTATCATTAAAATATATTTAATTTTAATACACACTAAAAGCAAGGTAACCTATTATTAAAGCAGCATTAATTCACGAAATTGTCAGCATAACCAGCTCTTAATTTTCTCACACAAGTACATTCCTTGTGTGTCAACAGATATCACCAATTACAGATCTATCATAAATGATAATTAGGTACATCTCCTTTACTACATAAATCAATGCTAAAAAGTATCTAATTCTCCAATATTTTAAGCCGCTATGATCTAGCTTTAAAAAGCCTTTATGATTTTTGATTTTTGAATTTATTTCCCAATTTATCATTAGAACTATTTGAAACAAATTTGGGAATTGCAGACTGAATGCTAAATCTTACTAAAACATCTTTAGTAAGAGAATCTTTGTATTGAATGGTTGCATATAGGATGCCAAATTGCCAAAGTAATTAAGGGATAAATTACTTTCTGAACAAAAATTGTTGCACAATATTTTTGACATACACCTTGTACTCGAAGTTTGAAGCAGACCTGTCCCTCAGGTCCAATTTCGATATTTGTAAGACGACGTTATAATGCAGATACGAACTTTGCTAATAAATTATTTGATCATAATTGCATAATGCTTTTATTTTCGTTACATTTACTTCCTTTAAAATTGAAAAAATTCTCGTTTAGAAAAACAATGCATAAATACCAACTATGAATTTATATAATTTCAAGAAAATAGTTTCCTGTTTGAAGTCAATTTTGTTTTGAATTTAAAAGTTATTATTGTACCTTGCTAAATCATATATTCCAATTTCGGAAATAGTGTTTTAAAACGCAGAAAGTTAGATATTAATTTTGCATTAGTACTTTAGTACTTTATCAGCTCTTGCTCAGTTTTATGATTTTGAGTAATCAGTAGGTGAGTTCAGTAGGTAATAGTTTATACTAATAATTACTTACAATAGAAGACATCCAAGTTTTATGTACTCTAATTGTCTAACATTCATCTTCAGTTCAGGGCACATCATTAGCGTTATTATTGCACAAGGGCTGCGCTCATTAACCAACTCACAGGTCTATTCCTTTTCCAATTTTGGATTTTTATAAACTATTCAGACTAAACTTAAGAAGAATCTAACTGGTTTCCCAGCATAAAGGGTAAGTTTTAATATAAAACTGCTGATGCAAATTAATTCAATTCTTAATTTTTTTTTCATTTTCTTATATTATTTGAGGCATGTGCTTATACACGATTGACAGTTGACAGAACTGTCAACTGTCAATCATGTATATTAGAACATTCCTTAAATATTTAAATCTTTCTCGATGCTTTTAATGTAAACAGGAAATTATATTTGAAAACAAAAAAGATAAAACGATTTCATTCGAATATTACCCTGAGGAATTGGCGATTGCATTGCTAATTAAGGTATATATCGTTTATGCTTATTAAAATTATGTACACGATGACATTTTTAATCTCCAATAAGAAATGCACTGATTCAATATCTGTCAGAGACGGTTGTATCTCTTAAACAAGCACATATTTTAGAATTAAAAAAACATTTATTTTCAGTTCCTTTAAGGACTTTTATGCGTTAAGACATAAGGATCAGGAACTGTTCCATCGAACATCTGTAAACCTATGGAAAGAAAAGATTTGAGAGAGCAAATTCATATCGATATTCGTCAATTTCATGATGCAATTAACAACTTTTGTACTGAGTTCTGTTGCCTTATCGATTCAATTATATGTTAACCTTTACCAAGAAGAAGATCGAGTACAAACCCTACACGAATTGGAAAAGGACTTAGGCCTCCCCCGTATAACTACTTATGACTTTATAATTGGTATGTGAATGAGGTTCATTAAATATACATCCTTTTACGCGTTACTTTATTTTTAAACGCTACATTAATTAAGACAATAAAGACAATGTGGGTTATCTTTGGTTTCAAAATTTTTTAAAAGTCGGAGCTGGAACTTCTGGTTGTGTCCTCGCCTATCGCCTGTCACAAAAGTTTACCGTTCTTTTGCTTGAAGTAGGTGGAAAACCTGTTCCTCAAGTGCAAGTTCCATATTTACAACGCGCAGTTATTGCGGATCAAGACTTAAATGCTTTTTACCCTTCAATCCCTCAGCCAAATGCTGGACTCAGCAATGGTGGAGTAAGTGCAAATAGTTACCTATACTTGGAATTTTATGAAATGCATCCGTTTCCTCAATTTAATTTAGATAATCATTGGATCGGCCGGAAAGATGCTGGGCGGTACGGGGATGCACAATGGGATGCAATATAACAGAGGAAGTCCCCTTGATTACGATAATTATGCTAAGATCCTTGGCGATGACTCTTGGAAGTATCAAAATCTACTCGAGTATTTTAAAAAATTTGAGGACTTTAGGGGATATTTGCTGACTAACGAAAATTTGGGTAAAAACTATCCACCTTTTTAGTATCAGTATGTAGTATTGAACTTCTTTTTTGAAAGTGTCCAACAGCATGAATAAAAATTGAGAAATCTTGTGTACAATAGATAAATATGGACATGGGGGATTGCTACCAATTGAAACTATTCTTTCAGTCATTTTGCCCACATGGTTAACTGCAGGTCTAGAACTGGGCTTTAAAGTGGCAGACTCTAATGGATTTCAAACCGAAAGTATGAATATACAATTAAAAAAACGCAGATTAAACAATTAAATGAGCTCCAAATTAATCTCAAATGTCACAGCAAAAATAGCTTTAAATTGTAAAATGAGTTTTGTATAGGTTTTACAACAACGGATACATTTATAGCAAATGGTCAACGTGTAAGCACTTACAACAGGTATATCGAACCTATCCAAGGGAGAAATCCGAACCTTAGAGTGCTGCCGTACAGTATGGTGTCTCAGGTAAGGATTCCGAAGTGCAATTAACCATAAAGTTGCAGGGTTGGGCAAAATACATTGGTTTGAAATACAAAATACTAAATACAAAATACAGCAGTCGGCCAAAAATACTTTTGTATTTTAAATACATTCTCAGCATTTCAGCCAAA
>JAQFZZ010001210.1:0-12151 GCA_034696405.1 Isotoma caerulea
GCATTCATATAGGACAGAACAGTGCATTTCATCTGAGACACCAAAGTCAAGATCACCATTAAGAATGCATTTAATGCATAATGTGAATGTCATCCTTGTAAATGTAAATCTGAGAGATGAACAGGTTAAAAGATCATCATCACCAGAAAGCAACAAGTGCCACACAGAGAACAATAAAGCCCGTAGCTTATTTTTTAAAAGGATCGTTCAAGTTGAAGGTGGTTGCTGTTGGTGTTGGTGTATGAGCTACTTATAGACTAAGTACATAATATTATTATCGCTACATCGTATTAAATTGCATTTCATGTGCTTGTGCAAATGTATGATATCTCAGGTATGTTGGATTAGACTGCGTCTTCTATTTTGTATGAAAGGGTTGATCATTTTCTCATGAGACTCCATCCGAATATAAGCCTTGGGCGAAAAGTGTAAATTTCTTTAAAGCAAACCAGCACGATCATCAGCGTCTATCAACCTATCTTTTGTACTTATATTATAATATGGATGTATGCATGATGGTGGGGTCAGTGCGCTCTTCAAGGTGAGCCACAAGACGTTGAAATCTCCAAGAAGGTTTATGTATAAACGCCTCATATCCTCATCATCATCATCTTCGTCATCATTCTTTTCAAATTTTCTTATGTCCATCCGTGGGTACACTCTGACTGAATCTGTAGGTAAATGTACCCACGGACAAGTAAATCTTTAGACTATCAGATTGTACATTGTACTATAAAGTAGTTATTATTATACAAACATCATGATCGCTCAGATTGTCTATTCGACATTTCACAAGACAACTTCTTTGAATGTCAAATATCTTCTGTTTTGTTGTGGATTTTTCATACTCATAGTGTGGACATTGGTCGTGTAAGCAATATTTGTTATATTGGGCTTCCTTCTAGTCGAGTGTTTTTCTCCTTTAAATTTGCATTTTTCTTCTTTTTTATTTTTCATGCCAATGTGGGTTCACTGTCCAGTTAAATAAAAAATTGAACCCTTTCAGATATTTTCTTATTTCATACGTCATAGTTTGATTTAGCATGAAGCCAGTAATTTTAGGCGATTCAATTAAAAATAGATCATAAAATGTAGGGTAAAAATGGGAAAATCTGATTAAGTTTCTATCTTGACCTTAAATCATTAAATTACAATGCTCTCGGGCTATAAAATCTACAGTCTTTTATATTACACCCGTTTTTGGTCTAAATGGACAATGCAAATGCCCTGGTTTCATTTGAACAAGTGAAAATATGATTTATCATAGAGTTACAGACTAATTACAATTCGTTATTCAGGAAGTCATTGTATAATATGATATAATACATTATTCCATAGCGGCTTTACATGTAAATAAGGAACAAAACAACAATAATAGGTTTTAACTTCTGGATTCAAGGAATTGTTTTTAATTTGAAAGTTTGTTCGGTGTTCGTCCTAGTTACAATCTGGTTCAGCAGAAAATCCTTTCTTTCTACTTTTATTATTATTTTGTACAATTATAAATTGTTGTTTTTTTTAGATAATTTTAAAATACAGCAGGGGTTATCGAGAGATTTAAAAAGATGGTAATAAGGCTAAACTGGACTTTCGGTATCTTATAAGGAAGATGAAAATGTTTAATTTTTTGCAAACGACGGTCAATGGCCTGCTTACATAATGCCATTCCTTACATAGATACAAGATGCAAGGTCTCTCTCTTATAAGCATGGATAATGGATAGAGCATCTTATCCTTAACATCACATGATATACATAAGTTGAAATTGCTGTTAAGTGGCTTGGATGGTTGGGATGAAGGGATAATAGCTTCGTGCAGTAAGTAAGCAAAGCACTTGTATTGCAAGTAAGGTTGTTTAAAAGTTATAGAGTACCCGTGTATCTTGAGTCTTGATTCTTAAAGACTTTTAAGCATTTTATAATGAACAATTCTTTTCATCTTATCTTTAGTCCATATGAATGAGAAGTTCATCTTTGATGTTATAAAAACCGGCCTTATTGCTTTTGTAATTGGCAAAAATATTATTTAGATTTCACAGTATAATATGTATGTTTTTTAGAATGTCAGCATGATTTGCAATGATTTAAATGTTTGGTGACGATTTGTCCCCGATTCCTCAAGTAGGTTTTTAAGTATTTAAACAATAGTAAACGTTATCTCTATAATGTAAATTCCTGTGTAACTAAAACTGAGTCATAATTGAGTATATTAATAATGATACATATAGTTTTTAATTACGCTTTTCTGTATCACATTCATCAAATTACTTTTGTGTTACTCATTCGTCCATAGAATCTTAAAAAATAGTCTAAATTGCTCCAAAGGTTTTATTCGTCTTAAATACATTCTGCTTGCTTGCACACTCTCACTCACTCAGGTATTCTCTAAGGTTCAACATTAATAAGCCAGAAAAGGCGCCAGCTCCAGCTCAGTAAAAAATGCAATTGTCCAGGATTTCCTACAAAAAAATTGAACAGCCTCTCAAAAAGTCAGGCTAGGTTTTTCGCTTCTCATAACAATAATATGCATGGATTTATTTATCCTGTGATGATAATATTATAAAAGTAAGAAACAGCGAGAGTTAAGTACAGATATGGTATGGCATCATAGTGGGCTGTCCTCTCTTCTTCTTCATCATCATCTTGCGGGTTTTAATATCACAAAGATGGAATGCCTTTTTCCTGCAAAACTCTTGCTGAATGGACAAAGTCTTTATAGTTTTTCATTATTTCTAACTTCTCTCGATTATAATGGCTCTGCCATATACGAAACAAAATATGTAAGCCTTTTTAGTATACTTTATATGGAATGGGCAATCTGTCTCTTTTAGCTTTATATGTTTCTTCGAAAAGTAATAATAATACTAATAATAATACATACTACAAATAGTATATGATCATTTAGATAGACATTGTAAACCTGTAAATTGTATGAATTAGGTAGACTGAAATTTTTACAGACAGACAATATTATAGGTATCTCAGTTTTTACTACGCGGACAAACCCAAATCACAGATTTGTTTGTGGTTGCTTCTAAAATCTGAAGCAGTTGTTTGTGGTGACTTCTGAAGATTTACGATGGGAGTCCATTGATACTTTAATGATTTAAAAGTTCATCATCATCATAATTGGTTCTCCATGTCTGCACAACAGTCAAAATATAATGACACTAAACCACCACCACAGTATTATTACCGAATAATACTTTAGCTGTAAGATGTATTCCTTTGTAGGAAGATAAAATAAAAAGATAGCAAACAATAATCATTGAGACGCTTGTCCTTTTCTTAAAAAAACGGTTAACTTTGTTACGGCAAGGGCAAAGTCAATAAGTACTAAAGTAAGAATACAATACAATACAGGCAGTAAGTAAATAAAGCTTAAAAATGTGTATATAACATATTTATGATATTCATCCTATTTGGAGTTCAAGATTTACGACATTGCACTTCTGTCACTGACTCATTGTCATAGAATGAAGGTGTTCTCAGCTCATACATAATACAAAATACACATGAGCTAATAATATTCAACATCTGTCAAATACCACAGAAGCTCAAGTAAAGTCAGCCAAGACTTTTTAAAAAGTGTTAAGTAATCTTCTAGAGTTTGTTAACTGTCTAGCCCAGGCTATAGTATGGTAGTCCCTATCTGCCTGTGTGTGTCATCTTTGGTCATCATTTTTCTTCCCGATTTGCTTTGCTGACAAATAATAATATATGTATTAAATATTAGCTAAGCGCAAAACATCTTACTTAACTTGGTAATAATAAAAGTAGGTAATGCATAATATCATACATGACATGGGAATATAACTAAGTCTGTATATATATTATGCAATAATGAATGACAATAATCATAAATGTAATAGAGAAACGGTCTATAACAAGGTGTGAAGAGTCTTCCTCATTGGGAGAATGTCACTGACCTTTATTATATGCATTTATTATTATTATTGCGTGTGTGTGACTGTGACAGTCATTTGTATAATAATCAGGCTAAATAAGCTGGTAAAATGCTGAACATTAAATAACACTTGGAAATCTCTTCAACCACTTTAATGATTAGCATCGCTTAATTTTCTCTCCCTCTCGCATTTCAATTGCGTATAATGAGTATTTAGTGAAGTGTATGAAACGCTCATCGCTTCACTTACACTAACTGTATAGTACATAATATATTGTAGCAGCTGGTATGGTGTCGTATGGCAAAGCGTTAGCGTAAGCGTTAAACTATATTATTAGTCAAGTTGATGTTTTTGAGTGCGAAACGAAGTGAGAGAGTGCTTAATCGGCAAATTCCTGAGAAATACTAATTAGAACTTTAGGAAGGATTAAGGAAGGGGAAATTATTCAATGTGGATGATCATAGAAACAAAATTCTGGTAATTATCAGTTCAACTGAATATTCATCGCTCTTACGGGAATAATATCATCTCTACTCTAAGGCAGACTAAATAAATATATATTCCATATAGTGTCTAATTGCTTAGTATAAAAGTTTCTTCCAACTTCGACCCAACTCTTCTTTGTGTACGGATACTCATTATATCATCAAGGCAAGCATTGTTATCCTTATCAACTTTGGAAAAAACTTTGCTTACCTTTTACTATAACCTAGAACTAAAATACTCGGTACTCTTTGGGCAGGAATACAAATAATGATTTACTTCAGAGAGAGACACATACATTAGTTTATTCTATGGAAGGTGGGAACGTAATGTGGTGCTTATTGTAGTCTCTGTCGGTGTTGCATATTACTAAATATAAATTATCATTTATAATAATATGAGTAAATTGGTAAGGAAGGAAGATGAATGTAATCAATGGGTCATTCCCCTATCTGTTCGAGTACCTCTTGAACTGACCTGGAAAAAAAGTACTTCTTGGAAAGCATCAATTGTTTTCGTATTTTTATTCTTCATTTCAAACATTTACCTTAGAACCCTTTCGTAATCATCAAAGTTATATAAAAGAGTATTTCCTTGTTTAGCTTGCATTGAACGCAAATACGAAACCAATTCAATGCCATGCTTCATTTATTATTTTTTTTGCTACGAAGAGTTTTTCAACTATAAACAAAACAATACAAAAGATACGACTTTATATTATATATGATGTTTGATGTTAAGTAACTTTTATATAATTTAATTATGTATTTACCCGTGTCGTTGTCCCCTTCTTGTTATAAACAAAGTATGATTTGTTGTCGAAAAGAAGAAATACATCATTTTCAGAAAGAGAAACATTATAAAGTCTTTTCATCCCATTAAAATTATATTATTATTATTTGCATCGCGTTCTGAAAAGAAGTTTCCGACGGTAAGAATCTAAAGTTAAGTAGAAACTGTCTATTCCTTCTTTGTGTAGTTTATCAAAATGAAATAAAACGACTGTGATTTGTGTCAAATGCTAAATATGAGCTTTGTTCGAAGTTCGAAGTGAGAAACAGCTATGCAAAATGCCAATGCCATGCCGTTCTACATAATTCCAAACTAACTAACTATATAGCTGTGTATCTTTTGTACCGTAGTATGTATTTTTACGCAAACTGATCAGTATCATTTTCTGTCGTATAATAATGATAAAATTCAGCAGTAATAAAAGTTTGCTCTTATCCTGTTTGTCCCTAGACAGGAGGACTTACCTAAGCAAAAGGTAATATTTTATGATATGATGAGGAGAACACCAGTAAACCGTAACGTATTTAACAATACAATTTGCAAGTTGACGGATGAGTGTCAGCCATACATAAAATCATCATCATCATTACCATCTCTCTCCTTTAATGTTTTGTATAAGTTACAATAAAAACCAGACTCAATTCAGCAGATTCTCATAAAAATAAACAGATTAACAAGCAAAGAAATAGCATAGCGGTACTCACTGACGAAGGAGTACAGAGGACTCGAAGTTAGAACCCTTTTCTTATATTATGCAATTTAATGCAATGTGATGTGCATAGGATATTCTTATAGCTCTTCATGAAAGAAGTTGGCAATCGACGAACTTGATTCTCAATTATTTTTTAGAAAAATAAGATAATAACAAACATTGTATGGGGTAGGCAAAGGTGATGGTGGTGGAGGGTAAAAGACTTTCCTGAGAAAAAATAAATGAGTAAACTTTACCGCTATTATGAACTCTTCAGTCACTAATATTATTCCGTAAGTTTAATTACCATTTCAGGCAATTCTGAGGATATTGCACAGCCAACCTCAACACTATTCAGATAATGGAGTAATTTTAGATATGTATGCTAGAATTATGCTTACATTTATTACTGAACAACTGTTAATATTTTTATACATTGAGTATTAACATATTTGCGCCGACCAATGACCAAGCTACCTACGCAAGTTACCATATTCTCTGACTACCTTATCTTCATTACTATTAACCAAACTTACCTTATTTATAATATTTCCCTTGAAATTCTTCCTTCAAAATTTTAATTGATTTTTTTAATTTTAAAAAGTTTAACATTTCTAAAAATAGTTTTTTAAAAGAAGAAAAAATATTCTATAATTGACTAAGAAGGTGAAGACGAAACAGTAGTAGTAAAAAGGCAAACGAATGTTAAATCATTATAAAATACATTCTGAATTCATTACAATACTTAAGCCGCTCTAGTCTGCTTCTTAAGTGGTTTTATAATATAATGCCTTCCTACAATGTTAACCAAACCAGCTAGACAAAAAATCCCAAAAGTTGCAACTTGCCTCAGGTCAAAATTTTTCATTTGATCCCTGGACGCGACTCAGAATTACTTGTAAGACTTTACCAGAATATCGTGACAATTCTCGCGTAGGCCAGACACATATACATACCATACAAGTCCATAAAATCAGAAGCGAAAGGGGATCTCTTAAGCTCAATCGCATACTATTCCCAAAGCTCCACTTTGAACACATGCTATTATGTAAAATGTAACTGTATCAAATATAGTGTACAAAATAATATGATGAGAGCAATATAATATTATCATAGAGGATTGAATAAAAATTCCCCTCCTATTTGGATCTTTTAGTGAAGTGAATAATAAAATAGATAATAATAGCATAAGGATTCCTTCATCCATATCCATCCTCGTAGTAATAATATTAAAAGAGTTCGGAATGGTTTGCTAAACTAAAGCTTCCCTAGTCACCAACTCTAATTAAAGGATTTTTTCATCCGCCTTAATTACTCTCTCTCTCTCTCTCTTAGCACTCTTTGTTGATGTTTAGAGAAAGAGAGGAGAAGGGGAAAAAAACCTTTCAGCTGACTTTCACTTTCTCCGATGAAACTGCATTATTTGCTTTCCTTCTTTTGTGTACTTAGCCTACACTTAATGAGTGTTTTGGCTTGTCGTGGCAAGTTGGCGTTAACATTACCACCACTACCTAAAATCATATAGAAAGAGAGTATTTATCTACTTACTTACTTTTCTCCTCATCTGCCTATCTAACTTTCCCTATACAATTTTACAAGCTATGTAGATCCAACGTTGAAGTAGGGAAGCAGTAACCCAAGTCGGTAATATTTTGCAAGCTGTTTCTTTCTCTTTTAAGCAAGGTAATCGTAATGTAAGATTAGTTCAAGTAGAAAAGCTTATATATATATAATGTACACAATACACTATATATCTTGTACATTGTACAAGTACAGAGAAAGAGAATACTTATAAGAGTTCATAGAATGGAGAAGGATTGAGTAAGATGACAAAAGAACCGAAGTTTAATTGGAAGATCGAATAAAATGGGGACTTATTCAATCCCCAACTTCATTATTGGAGGACTCATTGAAAATGATGCGCATCTAATTTCTTAGCCTTCGTTCGTCATCAAAGGTGATGTTTCAAGTGATTGAACCTTTTCCTCGATTGAGTCTTCAGTCTTGATTAAGCATGAAAAAGTGTAGAGACATGTGCTTCATTATCTGTTTTCCATAGTATTCTTACCTAAGGAATAAGTTCCAATTTTCCAAACCAACAGAGCCATACAAGCTTATTATCTTGTCTATGTCTCTTTCTATTCAATGATGCTTCGGACTGAAGTGAAATATTCTTGACTTGACTTTTCCAGAAATAAATACACCTATAAGTAAGTACACCTTTGAAACTTGAACATTGAAAATTGAATCAAGAGTAACATTTATTTTGCATTCATTCGTTATAATAACTTTAACATGTGCTTCTTCTACGTGCAGTGCAGGTATTAAAGGCACGTGTAGAATTCACCCCAGAGGCTGAAAGAAGTTCAATAGTTATAGAAAGTTAAAATAAAAGCTGAACCGAACAAACGAATTTCTTTTCAATTGTTGGTTTCAGGGTAGGAAATATGAAAAAAACTTGTAGAAATGTAATACATCATCATTAGTAGTTCGTTTCGAAAACTTAACATAACTTAGATTCTTATAAGGGAGTCGTTAATTTTAAGTACTCATATGCTCCACACATCAGAACACTTAACTGGATAACACTACTCTCTCGCTCTAGGCCTAGAGTGGAGTCCATAATGAGAAAATTGTTAAAATGCATTGTCGGCAATGTGTAAATTTTGAAAATTGAATAAATGAGCTTACGTATAAGATGAATCGTTGTGCTTGTACTATTATTGTACATAATATATAATAATAATAATAACAAGGGCAAGTATGAAGTAAGGAGGCGAAAATTACTTTCAAAGTACTATTTAACAATGTGAAAACACAGCCTAGACTCTACACTCTACTCAGACTTTGCCTTTAAAGTAATAACAATTTAGTCAAGTATCAAAATACTCTTATAGAAAAAGGTTTGCTGGCTGTATTTTTTTAAACAAAATAGCTTAGAGCCGCGTAGAGAAACTAAAAAAATGGAAAGAATCTTAAGCCAAGAATTTCTCAAAGCACGTTCGACTGTGTAGAGTAGTAACTCTCTTAAGGTAAAGAAATACAATTGACAAAGCAAAAATAAAATGCGGAGAAAGAAATCCATTTTTATTTTACAATAATGCTGCGGTGGTTTGGGAAGGCTTGGGAATTTAAATCAGACCGTCGTGATATCATTATATATTGCAAAGAGATATTTTTATGGTGTTGTTGCGGGTGTGGGTTGTCGATCCTTTACATTATTTCGTGAATCGTCCAAATGGAAAAACACTTTATACTTTTACACAAATGGTCTGAATAGAATATAACAACTGGAACTTGGCCCAACTAAACTACCTTAGCTTAGCTTTACCTTATACTTTTACTTCATTCCATGCCATATGGATCGTACACAAAGAGAGAGAGACGAACCTATTGTGTAAAAAATATTATATTATGAGGTTAAGATGAAATTAGAATTCCAATCACGCTCACCTCACCATACACAACACTTTTATTCCGTTTAGAAGGTTTCCCCGTCCTCTATTATGGATCGAGTCAGAGGTTGCTTTTTCTATCCTATCGCGAAATCGAGACTCTTTTTCTATTATAACTGGAGTAGAGTGTAAAAATTATATGCCTTTACATAATACTTACACCACACTACTGAAGTTTCCAGTATATTGATATAATACTAATAAAGCAAATTATTTGGAAATAATTCGCAGTCCAGTCCAGTCCAGTGGCAAGGCAAAGAAAAAGTCATCTTATAGAGAAACGCGTGTTGTAGTGTGGGATTTATTTACTGACAGGAATAAAAATCAGAGGAGACTAATTTCTTCCTTGTTTTCATACATACACATAAATAAAGGTTTACTCCATCCTAAGGAAATTCTAAATTAACTTTAGTACAATACTGTACTAATGCCTGAAGAATCAGCAAAACGCTGGATTGGACTCTCATGTTAAAATGCTTACTCAGGTAGAGTTGAATTCCCAAGTTGAAGAGAGAAAAGGTGTTAAAATCTGTGAAATCTCTTGGCGTTATCCTGTTGAGCCCTGGAGAATATAAAGCAGCTTGTTCATGAAATTGGATTGAAGTTACCTAAAGCTAGATACTTAAATGTATGAACGAAGGTAGAAGAGCATGTAAAGAGTTTAAAGAATATCCGGAGGGTAGTTCGAGTAAAATTTCCTACTTTTCTTGTACTCAAAAAGATAGATAGATAGATGCATACACAGATAGATAAAATGCTTGGCACAACTCTATTCTGTTTTTGCGATGGAAATAAAAATAAACATAAAGGCGAGGAGAAAGGTTTCAAATTGGATTGATCAAGCCATTTTGAGCCGTAGTAAAAAAACGAAGGGAGATATAGCTAAAATGTTAAGACAATTGTTGACTTGAGTGAAAGCTGAGCTATGCTATATATAAAAGTTGTAAAAGTGTGTAGTTGCTCCTATCGTATTTTAAAACAGGAACTAAATTGAGAAGCAGTTTGGGTAATTTCCTGGTTAGTACTATTGCAAGGAATCTCATACAGCACAATGCTGCTGGTTACCGAAATAAAACTTCATAAATTACTTTCGCCTTGTTTTCCTTGTCACATTAGGCCTAACCTATGTTTTACCCATTTGGCTTTCTCCTCTTGCCAAATTCAATCCAGGTAACAAAACATTTGAATCACAAACAACTAAGTAATTTCTTAGTAAAGGGAAAAATACAGTGGAGTTAAAAAATAATGAGGATGAATCTACTCTTTATTTTATAAAGACAATTTCAAAGTTTATCTAATGTTTTGGTAAAAACTTTTTGCCAATTGACGCAATTGGAAACTTTATTTTCAAACTGTAAATACATTTTCAATTGGTTGGTTTTCGTTTGGTATTATCTTTTACCTCAATGAAACGCAATGGCTGGCCACATTCAGTCAGAAATTGTAAAACTGTTATTATTTCAATGAGGACTGGTTTTTTTACCTATTGGAAAATCATAAAATAAATCGTATACTGAAGGAGGAACAAGATTTAGAAAAGCTGAGCTTAAGATTTAAAAAAATCCTATTAGGATGCGCAGTTGACTTTATTGTACTTATTTGTGGGTGTGTCTCCTCTTGTTCTTTTCTAAATCCATTGTATTTTCATCATGTACCGGAATACTTTCCTTATTCTTGCATACTTTTACTTAGGTATTGTATTATTATATTACGTTATTTTTGTCTAGCTTAAGGTAGAATGAAGATGATTGTAATGACTAGTCTGAGGTCTTTTTTTTTGCTACCAGAACACGAGGTAATATTATTACTATCATCATCATGATCATCCTCATCTAAGTATTACTGTAGTAAATTTCAAGGTCTAATTGAGCTTACGTAATAATAATAATATTATAGATAAATCGTGGAAGATTATTTCTAGTAAATGGTTAAAAATTGTTGATGTTTTTTAAGATGACATAGCAGAACGAAGGTCATTCTTATTTATTTGCTTATGGTATTTGCTAGTCATTTTTACAGTCAAATAAGTTAAAACTTTATTTAAGTTTTAATCTCGTGTGAACAGTAAACTAATTAATTAATTATAATTGCCACATCGTATTAAACTTTAAGAGCTTAAAGATTTTTCTCCAATGAACTTGTTCACAGAGAAAGAAGCCATGTTTATGAAGAGATCCATTTTAAACTCCGATCACAATAGTTGATAATGGAATACCTAGAAAGTAATATTGAGTACGTTTGGAAAGCTCATATTAGATAAAGAAGGAAGAGAGTCCGGGAGAATGTATGAGAGAGAGCAAAGAGTTGACTTTTGAATAGGAAGCTCATCTAATTGGGAAAATCCAGCCGGGACGGAATGTTTTCATTGAGTTAGCTATTATTACGAACTTGCATGAGTTATTTCATTTTATCAACTATCTATAATACATCATACTTTTATTCCACGAATAGATAGACCACGAGAGATGATGAAGATGATGAGGGAACAACCCTCACCATCAGCAATAAGTCTTCTTACTTACAATGTAATGTAATATATATCAGCCAAGACTCAAGAGAGTATTTTATTTACCATACCAGGATAGTTTTCATATTAATATTAAAGTGTGCTTGCATGCAATGCCAAACCAAGCCAATAACTACACAATGTGATCTTCTCCACACCACACGTATGTACCTTATTCTAGGGATGATAATAATAATAATAATATTTGTAGTGTATGTGAATAAGTGAACGAGTGGTTATTAGCTTGATTCACATTAACACTTATAGACTTTATTAGCACACGTAATAAATGGTTATTAATTAATTACAATTACTTA
>JAQFZZ010001211.1:0-12146 GCA_034696405.1 Isotoma caerulea
ATGTGGAGCAGACTCCGATCTTCTAAAGCTGTTGTGACAAGGAGTCACAGTGGAAAGAATAAGCATAGGCATCATTGCAAATTATGTAAGTTCATATCTAACTAACAGTTTGTTAATGAATGTGAATTTTTAAATTAATTGTTACAAGTGTAAGCGATTTTATACATTATGGTATAACAATCATTCAAACATACAACTGAAGAAGATATAATTTGTAGGAAGGATAAACCTCGTTTATAATTGTTGTAGAATCTTATCAAGAGAGTATAAGAGCAATTATTTGATTTAAAGGGAAATTATGTATACATGTACATGCATAAAATAAAGTTTACAAATATTTTATGAGAACTCAACGAGGATTATGCCACGCTTTGGTGGAAGTGGTAGTACTAGGTGATGCGATGACAGTGACTGTATATAACGCTATCTCAAAGTTATCGATTTTATGTAGGCAAACAAACTTGCGAATTATGAAGGCGAGGTGGAAAATAAATGGGAAGGAAAAGAGTTTATTTTATTTCGCAGGTTCATTCTGAATTTGTCAACATTACTGGATGTGAAGTTATTTAAATCCCTTAGGTCTATCTACTCTTTAGCTATCTTTACATTCAAATGTGGACTTTTCCATAAAAAGTAAATTGTGTGTCTCTCTTGCAGCTTTTTTACAATGGCTAAGTATATCGTGTCTGGTGTAACTTGTTGGATGTTTTATATATAAGCACACTGTGAAAATAAAACTTCCAACAGACAGAGATGAATACGTGTCACGCAGCATTGCATTAATTTCTCTCAAGCGTGTTATACTTTACTTGTAATACAATGCAATGGCTGTAATAATTGAAATGGGTCTTATTTGCCTGCATTATCATGACTCTGAATAAATGATGAAAATAAAAAAGTCATTGCCATTTAAAGGTATTTGGTAGATCTGATCTGATCTTCAACTTACCCAGCCGGCTTTTGTAAAGCATGAATGTTCTTAGAAATGGCTATTTTAAATTTTTAAATGTAGTTACAAACATAAATAATAATTAGCTTAAAAATTAAAAATATATAAATCAATTTTCACCGATCAATCTAACCTTGTACAAATCAAATTACTTACACAATTTTAATTATATTTGGCTTGCAACCTATTAATAGTTTCAAATTAGAAGTTGCCTACTCTGCGTAAAGTGAATGTTAGCACTTAATAAATGGACATCTAGAAGCAATACATTTACTTTAAATTGGAACAAGACGCTAGTCTTAATTTTCTTTGTACCTTTCCAAACACTTCAATTCAACGCTTTAACAAGAAGTGTTACACTGGATCGATTGAGTATTCTTTGCCTAAGACTTTATATTCAGAGAATGTCTTTTGAAAAAAAAACTTTGGCAAATGATCAAATGAAGCTTATAACAAATGCAAAGTGTTTTAATCTGAGGCAATTAACTACTGGGCTATAGCCTAGCCTAACCTTGCCTAATCATTGAGACGATACGTGGAACATTAAGTAATCTAATCTTGAGAATTTAAGAAGGTTGAATGAAAGAAATGCAATCACTGTCCTAATTGCCACTACCATATTGTGCATCATCAAAGAGAAAAAGTAGTTCTTTTATTAGGTATAGAAAGACTGGAGAGTGAGGTTCATGGCTGATGATAACCTAATGATATTTTGTTTCAGCTAAGCATCAATGAATCTTCTTACGAAATTAGAAAACTCTCCAAATCAGGGTGCACCTTCTTGATAGATAAAAAACTGCATAGTTTGTCTAATTCTAACTCTTATTTATTACACGAATTACTATTTTCTGTTCAAAATCCACCTCTGATTATATTTCAACAGAGTCAACCCTTTTTCATGGAAAAACTCTTTAGTTTGCATATTGGAGGTTATCATAAAGCGAGCAAATAAAGATAAGCAAATGTTCATTTTCATAGCGTGACTTCCTATCAAGCTGTTTAATAAAATGCAAAACATAGAACGTTGAACATGCAACATATTTATTTATTAAATAGCTACGCACACACATTATTAGAACAATTCACTAGGGACACACTTGGACAAGCAAATTGTACTGTTCAGTATAGTATTTAGTATTCGTGTATTATTGCCCGATAGTAATTGAATGAGACTACTTATTAGAGGTGTCAATTACCCCAATTCAGATAGCTATGGCCTGCCTACTACTTGTTCTTTAATTCATTACATTTTTATCCTCTTATTGTTTTAATATTAAATTATTAAAAGGCTCATAAGCATTTCGCAAATTAAAAGTTTAGTGATAAAATGACAACGCTTTTATCAATTACAGACCACAAATGTATTTAATACGTACATTTGTTTTAGATAAAGGAGCATTCGCACACAGAATTTAATTTAATTATGTTAATATGTATGTATTAGACATCCCAGGAAGTCGTAATAGAACCATCAACCACAGTTTGTTGGCATTGAATTGCGGTTTAAGAATGTTTTGATACGAGAATGTGAAATATTTGTTATGAGATTTACATTAAGGTCACATTAAATCGGAAGGTATTGATAGGAATTGGTTTTAAGAAATTTACAAATTATTTTACAGTGAATTGGAATTAAAATTGGAGAAGTCATAAACGTGTAAATGTTATAATAACTTTTTCTTTTGTACCCGCTGAAGGTGGAGATGGGGAAGGTGGTTCCTCCGGAGAGGAATGGATAATGCGAGGGGATCTGACAAAAAAGAAGAGGAAGATTGTCTTCGGTGACGGGTCAGATTTCCGCCGACCAGGTTGGGAAGAAGAGCTTATAGATTTTAAGAAGAAGTTACGAATGCCTCAGAAATTGATACAAGTAGCCAAGCCGTCCTCGTTGACCATGTCACCCACGCAATCTGCAGCCTCTTCCGTAGTTGGCGACAAATCGACAATAGCATTAGGAACTCCAATTCCAGGAATAACAACAACAACAGCCACACAACCATCAACGAAAGATGAGCCTTCACCTGCAAAGTCGGCCAAAGAAAATAAAATCCCACCGGGTACCAAAGGGGTAAAACGACATTTGGAAAAATCCCCAGAGAAACTAACCAAAGAGAAAGAACCACCTATTTTATCCAGTAGTGGTGGTGGTGGTCCTCTTGATAAAGATTCTAGTACTGGTGGCACTAACAAAAAGACCAAAGGTCGTCCACCAAAAAGTGCCAACGTCAACTCTTCAGCTCCACCATCTCTTCTGCCAGAAGAACCTGTCAAAACCAAAAACAAGCCAGGCGAAAAGACTAAAGGAAAAGGTAAATCAAAGGCTGGGGCTTTGATAACTTCAGAGAAAAAGTCAGAAACAACAGAATCTCCTTTGGATGACCCGACAATCGAAAAGGCTGTTGAGCGTATGAAGGCTGCAGCTAAAAAGGAAACAGCAGCTGTCGCGGCAGCAGCCGCGGCCGCTGCCGCAGCGTCAGGAAAATCTAATGCTGAAATGAAAAATGCGAAAGGAAAAAATGTGCTGCAGGCAGCTGGGGGGAAAATTAATAGCAAGAAAGCGGCATCAAATAATAATAAATCTACCGTAGTCCTAGCTGAAGTAGACGATTTACCCCCAGTGCTTTCACCAGTTGAGACAAATTCATCTTTGACCACCACCACCCCAACTTCCAATGCCAATACAACCACAACCACTCCTGTTTCTGCTACTCCTGTTATAACTACTAAGAAAGGCTTTCGTAGGAATAAGTTCAAGAGTGGATTTGATTACATCCGTAAGAAAAAGAAGATTGCTACAAACCCTGATGGATCTATTGTACCACCCCCGCCTAAGAGAGTTAAGGTAGGTTGATACTTAAATGTTACATAGTGTAAAATTAATTTAGCTTTTTTTATCATTCAATATGATTTTACGATACATTTTGCAATACGATGAGAAATTAGATTATTTTTAAATTTTGAAAGCTATAAAACATGTAGTATATATATAATATTTTGCTCGAGAATGGCTGCCTTTGCTCATGAAATTTTTCAATATATTTTTATGCTTCCCTATTCTACTACTACTACTGTACTACACACCCGACACCTTGATTGATTGAATGGGTTCGGTTGGACATTGGACATGTCATGCATAATATGTAAGTAATTAAAAGTGTCTTTTAAAGAAGATGTGTCTGTCTGTTCACATACCTTTTGGTGCGTTTCTTGCTAATGGAGGATGTATTAACTTTCATACATAAAGATCATCGTTTCAAAGTAATAATATGTCGGTATAGGGTTTAAGTTCCATTCCTGTGCAATTGTGCTTTTTACATTTTAATTTCTCTCCATAGCTATAAAAGTAGCAATTTTTTACAATCTGTAAAACACGCAGTAGTTAACTAATCTTAAGTCTTTGAACTCTCTTGAAAACTCTTTGATATTTCCAGAGATGCATTAAGTTTCATGAAATATTAATTCGTTGTCTTTTTTTTCTCTCTCTCTCTCTCGACCTGTGTGTCTATGTATGTTGGGATTCCGGGTGCAGACTGCGATCGAAAAGAACACAACGGTGGAAGACATTCAAGTTGAGATTCGGGGCTGGGTACTGAACAAAGGGCATGGAGAAACAGCTTTGCACCGAGCAGCTCGACTGGGTTATCCGGATGTTGCTGCGTACTGCCTGGAACATGAAGTTTGTTCTGCAAACTGTAAGGACAACGCGGGGTATACTCCACTTCATGAAACTTGTATAAAGGGAAACCTGGAGGTTGCCAAAATACTTTTGGCTTATGGGGCCAATCCTTCCCCAGCAGCACCTGGTGGCATAAGGTATGTATATATGTTCTTAAGGTTGATAGGGTAATTACCCTAGAGACTCTGGGGAAATGAAGTAGGGAGAAAGTAGCAGTTTTATCCTATTACCTCTGCTTCGTTTTACCCAATGGGAAATTGAGAATTTACCAATTACTTGTTAAATGTAATGAATACAGTTGACATTTTATTTTATGCATTTGTTTTTCTTTTTACTCCTTTACTTGGGTAATTAGGCCACTACATGAGGCTTGTGAGAATGGACACGTGGAACTAGTCAGATTGCTCATATCTTTCGGTGCCGATCCAACGTTAACCACGTATGCTGGAGTGTCACCGCTAGAACTGGCCGAACACCATACAACTGTGAGATTACTTTTAGATCAACATATCAATGATGTTCTCGGGACGAAAGAAAAGCCTTGGGAATTCCGAGGATCCGGATCATGGGCAGAGGATCCTCATGAAATTGGATTTGATGCTACTGCAGATCCTCCTCCATCTGACCCTGAACCTAATGAATTTGATGGATTTGAGTTCGAAAGCAGTGAGATTCCACTTCCTCCGTTGTACAAACTCAAGGTATTATCATCTCTAAATGATAGGCAATTTTAATCTCTTTCAAATCCCTATGCAATAATTATTCCATATGTAATAATATAATGTGTGTGGGATGATAATGGACACTTCCAGCAGTCATGACATAGGGATATCTCATATTTTAAATAGAAATATGAAACATCGCCAGAAACATAAACCATATTAAAATGAATGTCCTTGGCTTTTATCAACAAAAAAAAGTTTAAAAGAAACTAGAGCAATTTAACTCATACCATCCTAATTAATTTATTATGTTCTTTATATTTATTTGTTCTTGTTGCTTTCTTTCATTCTAGGAAAAGACTGCGTATTATGTTCTACTGACTGATGTCATAAACTACTTGGGTACCCCGAGAGACGCGTTCCTAAAGAATCATCCAACAGCTGAGACGGTAGAACTGAACTCTAATGACTTCCTGGAAGAAGCTCACTGTTGTCACCTCCTTGGAGAAAAGTTCAATCTAAATTCATCTTCAGATCTCCTAACTTTGATTAAGTATGATGATCGCGTTAAGAAAATGCTTAATATTGAAAGTTTTGTAGTAAAGTAACGCTTCAACTATCGAATATTCTATTTAATATATAAAATCTAACTATATTATTAGAAAAACTGACTTAGTTCACATAAAATTATAAGATACTTTTACTACGGACTTAGTATGATAAACTACGAGTCGCAAAGGACGCTAAACTCCCTCGTTTGTACATTCGTTCCTTCGTACTATAATTAAATGAGAATCTTTTACTACCTATATATAGCCCATTAGGTATATTTAATAACGTTTAATAATCTAGACTAGGTAACGTATGTAAAGTAGCTTAAAGTATATTCTTTAGACTAGAGGCTGTAATCTTAAAGTTATTCAAATCGAGGTGATATTTACCTAATTTTACCAAAAACATAATTTATCAAACGAATCGAGTATATTGTATTAA
This sequence comes from Isotoma caerulea, assembly GCA_034696405.1. Taxonomy (NCBI): domain Eukaryota; kingdom Metazoa; phylum Arthropoda; class Collembola; order Entomobryomorpha; family Isotomidae; genus Isotoma; species Isotoma caerulea. The sequence continues at coordinate 6,281 of JAQFZZ010001211.1, forward strand.
TTATGTGTACACTTGGTTGTTCTTATTATTATTATCATATTATAACCGTCAAAAATACCAATAAGTACGTATTCAGAGTTCTTTATGCATGATTAGGATTGCAATTTTACAATTTGTTTTTTTACGTAAAAAAGGTTGTAGAAATGTTCATCCTTTTGTTCAAACTATCTATCTCACTATCGCAAAGCGTTCGTTCTGTATGAAAATAGTTTCAAATGTATATTATAATGAAAATCTTTTGCTTTGTTAATAATTTGTTGTATATGCTCAGGGAATGAGCTTGTCTAATGTGTATATTATATTATTATATTATACATTTCGGTGATCTGCATTATGGTACTTAATTATTTGTTTAGTTTATTATTAAAAAATATAAGAATTATATGGTATCAAAATCAAGAGCATTTTATACTCATATTTTTTTGTCTTTGGATTACATAAAATATAATTTTACTACTAATTTTTCATACAGTAGTTGAATTTGTTTGTACCTATGAGTTGTTACACTAAAAATGTTGTTTTGTTAATTTTTTTCTCTATATGTGATATTTTATTTACCTAATGAATTAAGGCTAGATGTTTTACCGTATTTTACTGTCTACCGATTATATTATTATAATGATCTATCGTTATGCTAAAGAGGAATGATTATCGATAAGAATAAATTGTACGCTGTATATTGTACGTATTCAGATTTTTGAGCAACGAGGCTTAATTTACTATAATAAGTGCATCTACAGCTACATAAGAAGTGAAGTAATTCTTGTGATTGTGATTTACTATTAAGGTATATACGGTTAGCCAATTAAAACAATATCTTACAATTTTAAACATAAATAGCTCCGTAAGATAATATACTATGGGTATATAAAATGGCTTAAACTTGATTAAGATCCATTTTGTTCATGAGGACGTTCTTCTATTATATCTAAAAAGATTATTACAAGCTCCAACTCTTTTTGAGAGTGATTTTAAACATTTAGTAAAATACTTATTGTTAATAAGTCGTAATACCGTACTAAGGTGAAATGCAAAACGTGAATGTGACAGATCGCACCGGATAGGTCATTCATGTATAGTCGTTCAGTTTACGTTTAATTATTATTAACAATAAATTATTATGTAATTCTATTTCATCGAAAAGATGAAGTAGTGCTGACTGTAGATAATATTATTATATAGTATGTAGGATAAATTATACCAAATTTATCAACTATGTTTTGTGCAATAAAAGATTTAACAGAAATTGTGTTCAAAGATGATTAGAAATTTGTGTACAATTTTATCAAAAACATTTAAAATTTTAAATGAATTTTAACACAATTTTTTTCAATTTGCATTTGTATCACACGAAATTGTTCTCCATTGATGATTAAAAATCGAAAATTGTAATGGAATGAAGCATAAACCTCATCATCGTCAAATTTGAGTAAACAATAGCATTTTAAAGCCGTATAATACGTAATTAAATTCACTATTGTTATGTTATCAAAGGTCATATGTTTTTGCATTGCAGAGTCATAACTTTTTTTAAATACATGAAATAACGTATAAACGCTCAGACTTGCGGAAGAGAATTTTAATTGGCATTTTAAGTCTTTTTCCTATCAAATCGAAAATAACCCTTTTAGTCATATTTGACACTGAGATTAAGAATCAAGGGCAATGTCAATGTCGTTTTGTGTTCAGAGACAATTTTGAATTGAAAAGTTCAATTTACAAAGTAAAGTTTTAGGGCTAAGTAAAGTTCAGATTTTGAAGAGAAAAAGATGGTACGAAATATTGGATTATTGGTAATATTTTCTGTACTATGTGTGCACATGGGTAAGTTTTATTACAGCTTAAATTAACACCTAGTTGAAATTTAAAATTTCTCAATTTTCCATAATTTAGATTTCAAATTTTAAAATCGTAATTATTTTGAAATTGCAGAAAACTCATTCGCCGCAGAAAAAGAAGTTCTCGTCCGAGATAGGTTAGTATTCCTCTTATGTGATCAAATGGCCGAGTATATGTCTAGTGGAAAGTATCCTGAAGAAGTTAAAACAATGCCAGAAAAATATAAGAAAAGTACTAAATAAAAATAAAAACTGTTTCAATTTTGTTCTCCAGTCAGTTTACTCAATATTCGATTTGATTCTTACAGTTAAGCCAGGAGGAGGTGGTGATAAAGGAAGAACAATGAACGGATATCATTTAAGCGATATTAAAGGAAATAAAACGAAACCTCAGAAAGGAAGGTCTTCAAAAGGAAAAGGAAATATTGGTAATGAAAAGACGAGTAACAGACTGAAGAGAAATTATCATATGACGATTTTAGACTTAAATGATGATCAATGGTGGTGATTTGCTTAAAACATTTACGATCCTTTAATGAGTACCGCTTTATAGATAAATTTTGGAATTGTTGTAACACTTATCTTATTACTTGCTATGTTTTTGAATAAAAATAAACAATTTGTTATTGAATAAACATTTGCACTTTCTTCCATTCAAACAAACCGATTCTATAAAGCTTAAGTAATTAAATGCCACTAATTGCAGCAGTATGGAACTTTCGAAAATTTACACAGGTAAATCGATATAAGCATACAATATCAGACATTTCATTCCTTATTAGTTCCGAATTCATAGTATAAATTGGCCCTTTCTTAGTTTCCATTCGAATGGAATGGATTGGAAGCATGCAATGTGTGTTACCATTTGGGTACTTAGTTTTGTACTAATTGTAGCTTGGGGTAGTTGGGGTCAATCTGCCAAGAGCTATTATAATACTATGAGGAGTTGTAGGCATTTAGGAATCTTAAGAAACCTAAAAAACTCTGTGAAGTGTGAATCAGGAAAAGTGATCAGTTTTAAAAATATCAGTATTCTATTACAGTTACAAGAGGAGTTTAGGTTAAAGCTAAGGGAATCATCATCGGCATACAGTTTAAGGCGAAGGTCAACTTTAGGATCGTGGGTGAGAGAAGTCGAACCGAAACCTGCATTTGTGTAGACGAGACTTTCGGATTAAATTTACGGCTTGTATTCTAATAATTGGTATTCTTGCGTCTACGATATTCTCTACTGTTTACTGTAGAAAAAAATATACACTTAGTGTATTTATTACTATTTAATAATAAATTAAACGCCTGCAATTTCTCAACATTGGCCTCAAGCTAAATTTGAGTATTTAAGCTTCAAGTGTAAAGATTTTCATAAGAAACATTTCCAAACAACATTTTACAATTACATGTTCATCATGGGGCCAAAGTGCAAGAAGATCGCACGAAGTAATCCCCTCATCCATGGAAGCCGTTGAAGGAAATTCTTAACAACATTTTACAAATTGTTTTCAAGGAAAAGACAATCTGAAAAGGTACTGCATGTACAACTAATGAATTACAATAAAATACTATTTTGTGCACATTCGTTTTTATTTTAATATGACACCAACTGGGAATCAGTGTCACTATTATAATAATTATATTACAAAATTTTACTCTCACTAAATCTATTTTCTTAAATCAATCTGAAAATTAGCACAAAAGTAATCAGGAAATGCAATAAAGGTCAATTATGGTATAAAACTCGAATGAATAATGTAAATGAAAACGAATATGACTTGCAAATTCAAATTGAAGCGTCACAGACTAAATCCATTGTCACTGCCAAGGACTTTTAAACGGTCATAAAGACCTTTTAATGTGGAAGCCTTGTATCAAAACAGCTCATAGTTGCTTGCAACTTGTAAGTAATTGCAAATATTACAATCTATTAGCATCTATAAAATTAAACTTATATTTAATCTTGTTCTCAGAGGTTACCAACCATTTAAGTATTTCATATTTTATTAAAATTTGTGAATCTCATAATGTTGTTAAGCTCGATCTGCATAATTTCTGTTGTAGTTCTTTTCAGTCCAGGTAGATTTTGTTTTGTTAATAAAATTTAAAAACAAAATAAAATGACTTACTTTATTAAAAATAAATTTAACAAAAAACTTTAATTTTTAGGTATAAAATCCGAGGACTACAATGGATACTATGACCTATCAGCCAGAGACACAGCTTATCTTTGTTCCCTTATGGACGATTACAAAAAGACTGGAAAGCAACCAGATATCGTGAGCAATCCTCCATCAAACCTTCCCAAAGATAAATACATTCACTCTGGTGGAGATAAATGTTGGAAAATGAGATGGAATCCTTGTGGTATGAATTAATATTTTCGTTTTAAACATTTCATTAAAAATTAATTAAAATGAAATGACATTTCAAATGTTTACAGCTTCTGATGATGTTTCAAAAAATAAGCCTTGTGGATGGTACAAAATGCAATCCGCCCCTGAGTCTGAGTGTCCATAGTTAATTGTGTATTCAAATAAGCAAAAATAATAAAATTTAAGAATAATAAAAACACTACATTGATTATTACTTTACTTTCGCCATCCTTGGATTGATTCACAAAGGTTACTTATTGTATGAATGATTGTTTCCAAGATTAAACAATGAACATTTTATTTTAACGGGATAAATATATCGAATTGACCTACTTTACCCATTTTAGTTGATATCATAGGATAAAACTTGTGTTAAATTTTACGTTTAAATATTAAATACATTTTCAAAAAATTTGAAATAAAAATGGTTTATCATGCAAGCTGTAGAAGTATTTCTTTATATCTGTTCTGCATATGTGTAATTTTAAGCATTGCATCTTTAACTAAGGAAGGTAAGAGATTCTAGTAGAATCATCCTATCCTAAGAAATGGAAATTTATAAAAAGGAATTTGATAAGCAAAATTTAAACACTCATATCTAACATATCTAATAGTACAATCGGTTAGAAACGTCAGAAAAGCAGCATCTTATCATGGACAATGGGATATTTCTGCGAAACAAACAGCAACGCTTTGTGAAGCGGTTAAGCATACTGATAAGGGTGGTTCTGTAACAGATGACATACCAGAACCTGATAAAAGTACTTATACAAGGGATGGACAATGCTGGAAAAATCAATGGATTCCTTGTGAAGGGGAGCAGAAAGATGATAGATTGGGTATGCATATTATATTAAATTTTAGTAAAGTTAAAAATTAAACTTTTTGTAATATAAGTAATATTTATATGGTATTATAAAGGTTCTGATGGTGTTCTTGCAAAAAGGAGAAAACCTTGTGGGCATTATAAAATGGTTTCTGCACCCGAGTCTGAATGTTAACATTTTTGAAATTATAATTAAGATGCAAGAAAAATTTTACAATTGAGAAGTTTTTATTTTGCAAAATTTTGCAAAATACCATTTTAATTTAAGTGTAGGCTCAATTTATGGTTTTAGATAGGTTATAGCTGTTGTATAAAACCAATTTCGATAGTAAATTATACGCTGTAAAGTGAATCCTACTATTAGCGTTGGGTTTCAAATTGACTATAATTGGCATTGATAAGTTTCTAAAAATGTCTTCAATCCCGATTCAGTTCCCTCAGCAGGTAAATATTCCAACCCAATCCAACCTTCATATTTGAGTGTCTCAAGCAAATCAAATAAATACTCATAGTTGATTTCCCCAGACAAATGAGGTTCGTTTCTTGTAGGCACTTGAGCAATTTGGATGTGACCTATATTTATGTATTTATATTTAGGTAAGAAAACTTTCTGATTGTAAAATTAAAAAGAACACTGTGAATTTGCATAACCTCACTGTACAAAAACAAAGTGCATATAATATAGTAGGTTACCTGTGTATGGTAATGCGTTCTCAATTCGTTTTGTAATATTTCCATGAATTTGTTGCAAATGAAAGACGTCAAGTTGCAGACGGATGAAAGGGCTGTTGATAGATTTGATAATTGACAGGGCTGAAATTTAAATATTTTATTAA
>JAQFZZ010001212.1:0-12144 GCA_034696405.1 Isotoma caerulea
GAAAGCTGATTAATTATTTTTTACTCAACCGGTCTCGGACCTTTTGAGATTTTAAAGCTTTTATTTCTTCTACAGATGAAGTTGAAGGTGGGTACGTAGACGTTACAAATGGTTTTCTTATTATGGAGTTATTTTTTAAAAAATATTTTGAAAGATAGATACATAAAAATAATAATAATAATATGCTTGATGCGGTATGCATGTAGTAAATTAAAGTGTTGTGAGGAAACTTCATGTTTAGCCCAAATGAATTTATTTATTTTGTGGAAAAGGACCCTTAGGAAGACAGATGCCATTTTAAATTGAAAAATATGGCCGATTTACTGAATTCGTTAGCCAATAATTTAAAGATACTACTTGTAGCCTGCTGCGTTGAACAATTGGCTAATTGCACATTTCACATGGTTTATGGCACTCATTCTCATTCCTTTCTATTGTACGGAGTTACTTATCGACTTGGAATCCAACGAAGATGTCACGTTTATGAAGAAATGAACAAAATTAGGGAAATTTACCGCTGAGATGGTTCATCTCCACACAAAAATGGGTACGAATATTATTATATGGAAATCAACTACTAACTGATTAGAATAATACATAATGGCTAGTGGAAACGGGTAGAAGTTCAATGATCAGCGGGGCTTTGTCTCTTTTGTGAACTACACTCGTTCCCAAAACTACTGCTGATTTCCTCCAAGACTTTTAAAATTATATTGGGTGATTTATCCATGTGGTGTGTGTATAAGTTAATTCATTTTGACTTTAATTGCAACCACTTCAAATGTATAATGGGCTGAACATTGCTCGGCTACTCGATTGAGATTTTGCATCCTACATTGCAAATTGTAACTGACATTAACTTTTTAAGTTTAAATGGCATTTTTAAGATGGAACTTCTGCAAGCGTGGTAACACTCTGGTAATAGTAATGATTATTGTTGTGTAGGAGTTTTGATTAACATATATTCCGACTATTTCAAAAAAGACAATTGATACAGATTTAGAAATAAAAAATTTGCCTTTTGAAAAGCATTTACAAAACATTGCCCAAATGATTTACAGTTAAAATAAAGGGATGACATTTAATAAGGTAATAATCGTGCGTCGTATAAACGGTCGTTTACAAATGCAACTTTGTCTAAGTCTCTTATTTGACCCCTTAATTTTTTGCGTGTAATTTTTAAAGCATCTTTCAGAATAAGTTTAATCACAGTCGCAAGTGGCAAAGAATATACAATAGCCAAGTAGGTATATATAAGAAGCATTACCACCACAAGAGATAAAACTCAAGTGAAAATAATGATAGAGATTAATAAATTTAACCTGTTATAACATTACCATAATATTAAATAACGATTATCTAAAGTCTTAAACGCAATCGATTCAATAATTTTCAAGTAGATTTTCAAGCATCAAAGAAGAAAGAAGCAAATAAAGAAAAAGGTAAAAGCAAACGTAATTCATTGGCATGCAACTTCTTCTTCTAGCTAAAAATCTACTTATACAAAATACAAAGGATAAAAATCAGTTTTACTTTCAATCTCAAAACCCAAGTTCATTTAAAAGGTAGATGAGAAATATTTCTAAGGTATTATTTGTTCCCGCATCAGGTAGAAAATACGAAACTCATAAGAAAGTCAAGGTTCGAAGTTGGGAATTAAATATGAGCCTATTAAACAATATATCTACCTGGACCCACCATAGCCACTTGTGTATGTAAAAGAGAAATAGTTAAAACATGTCTTAAATCTTAATAGGGTATATTGCCAACCTGTATTAATACCCAGCCAACCTACCTACCGGTATTTTGTATTGATCTCGTATGATGATTTTATATTGTGTTTTCCCTTGAATTGTACTACGTCTAAGATATTCTAATTGTAATCCAATGGAACGATTCAAGATTATGCTTTTGAGCAGATCGGAAAAGGATAAAAATCCAATTCACGCAAAAGAAGAAAGGGAATTTGGGATATTAATCATCAGATTAAATTGAAGGGTTCAGATCAGTCAGAAAAGGTTAAAGAAAAAGGAGGAGGAAAAAAATGACAAGGAAAATAAAATGAAGAGAGCAGGTTTTTCTTTTTATTTAACGAAATAATATTATTTCCATAAGAGTGTGTAAGTACATAGTCAAGAAGGCTTGGACAACTACTCGCCAGTCAATGATTTAAATATTTATTATAAACTTTAGAAAGAAAAGGAGTTCTCTCTATAGTATTATAATTTTTTACTCTTTTTTTAATTCAAAATATTCCTCTAAGCTAAGGTTATATACCTTATTAATAATAATATAATAATAATATCACTAACACGATATTATAGACATATGGATGGGTGGATGATGTTGATGGCAGAAGAGGTAAAGACCAGTAGCAGTTTGTAATCCACAAGAAGAGGTAAAACTATAATAATCATAATAATATTCATTTAACAAGAGGAAAAGAGGAACAGATGAGGTGCAACCCTTCGGATGGAATCACTAATTAGCCTCGACCCAAAATCAAACCATTTTGAAGCGAACATACAACTAGAGCCTGAAAACCTTAACTTTTTAATAAGTACAAAACTACCTCGTTCCACAAAATCCTGTTCTTAAAACGCTTAAACTGTTTCTCATCTACGTATTAATTTCATTGTGTTAAGCTATAACCCTATTTAACTCCCAATCCATCTCATAATACTTTACTTTAGGTATATTAAGCACCTGCATGTCTGAGCTTTTCTCAGTTTAATGACAACTTTATGCAAGCATTTTATTATTTAGATGAGAACTAAGCGGATTTTATTTTAAATTATTGTTTCTTTTCATTCACTTACTCTAAACTAAACACTAATGAATAAAAGAAGAATGATTTTTAACAAAATTTGTCGGTGGTAATAAAAAGCTTAAAAGACAATATTGTCACATTTTACACATAAAAAATTTCACGAAGTTTTTTTCCCTTGCGAATTTTTTTCACTTTGCGTTTTGCTTATTCAGTTTAGAAAACTTTAATTAAAGTGAATCAGCAAGTTTTACATGGGCACAATTAACAATTAAGTTGATTAATCAATAACGAAGCTTGCTTTACAGAAAGTAACAAGTTTTATTGACCGCTAATGTGTATGGTGGTCTAAACTTATCCCGTATTCATTCTCTAAGAAATGGTTGCGGTTTTCAAGCAATTAACTTCGGTTAAGCAGATCCTCAGATAAGAAACACTTGATCTGAACATTTTTTATTAAACCGGATAAGACCTTAATGTTCGGAGATAAGTACATATATATTTCATCTAAGGTGGTATCAACTATCTTAGAAAACGACTGGTGCGCGTCTCTCAGTTGAATGCTTCAGAGGAGACCAGTCATAACTTTTTTTTCATTTATAGAATCTCTACCTAATTTAATACACTATGCTATGCTATGCATCCATCTTCATCTTAGCAATGTCTCCCACCCATGTGCCATGCCAATTGATTAATGGAATAAACTTGAAAAATTAAGCTATTTGCAATTATTCAAATAATAAAAAGTTTCCGTTGAAAGACTTTAATTAAAATTGAATTCCAGTGCCAAAAATATTACAAACAAGGGAAGAATAGAAAACGGAGGTAATTTCTCCCATAAATAATCAAAGCAGTGACCTTTTAAAATGCTAACAAGAAGTTGATTAAGACCCCAAAAGAAATGAGGTAAGTTAACAAGATGTTATGAAAAGTAGTTGTCCATTAATTTTCCCATTATGTTCTGCACTTTTCCTCACTAATTAATTTCGCATACGAAGCCAGGCCAGAATCAAAAAGCGTGGATAAAAAATGAAAACCGTTTGAATATTATTAACAGAAGAGAATATTTCAAATTCTGACACCTCAAAGTAGCAACTAATCAGTGTTGGGGATCTTGAATTTATAAATAAAATAAGGCACCGGCTGTTTTTGTAATTAGCTGGTAAGCTACCCAACAAAGCTTGTCTATCTCCCAAGATCATTTTGACATTTGATTGATTCATCTCCCAGGAAAAGGAAGTTTCAGGAGCAATTAACAAGAGTTTTGAATTTTTCATAGGATTTTACCCGTAAACTGGATTGCAAAAATCCTACTCGTGTCGATTCAACAATTGAAGAAATAATTATCTCTTCTAACAAGATACTGATACAATGGATACGTGTTTATATAAATGTATACTTTCAAACGAGAATTATGACTCTGTATCAAATCCCGAAGTTAATCTTACACCTGTGTAACAAACAATCACACCTTGAAAATAGAAAAATAATAGAAACTCTTTTTACAGAAAAAAAAGTTTTTGTCTAATTGACAATTAATATAATAAACGATGCAATACTGTTAGCTTAGGTAAGTTTTATAGTAATCATGATGCATTGCGTTCATCCAAGTGCAAAATATGCACTCGCAAATTTTTACTATAGGGTTTATGACCGCTTCCAAAGCACCAATTGTGTTCAGACAGATTACAACACTTTTAATCGTTCCTAATTGTTTCTTTAACAACAGTCAAGGTACAAATGAGGTTAAACTTTTTGTCTCATTTCTATACGATTAAATTCACTAGACTTTTTTATTATTTTGTTATGATAAAAATAATGATGGAATAAGTCAATCTATGTATGTGTATCTTATAAATACTATAAAGCCTATTTTTAACTTTTGGGTGGAAAGTACCTGATATAAGCATAGGAGGTCATTGAGTTCAATTTTAGAATCTAAATCTGTACAATGCATCAATTCTTAACGAGAGAATAAAAAACCATGTATAAAAATTCCACTGTAGAATATTATAAAAAATATTTTGATGAAATGGTGTAAAAGAAGTTAAAAAAATAAATCCAAGAAATAAATTCGACTATGAAAAAATATGTAATTCAAGATAGATTATGATTTCATTGAGAAAATGCAAAGGAAATGGTATTACAACCAAAGCGGAACAACTGATTTGCCAGCAAGTGGTTTTAAAATTCTTTGGGCTTTTCGGTGTGTTGAATTTATTATTTGGTCAAGCAAAGCAAAACTAAGCCACCTAAGTTGTTCTACCTTGTGTTAACACTAATCTTAACATCTTCTTTCTTGGAAAAGAAGAAACCGTCGATGAAGAAGAAAAGAAACCAATGTATACAATGAAAAAGAGGTTCTTTTTGCAAGAAAAAAAAGATGAAAAATTGTAAATATAATTTAACTTGGGAATGGTAATGGTTTGTGAATTACATCCAAGTGGATTGGATGGCTGCTTGGAATTTACAATTCGAAGATAATTTAATTCGGGATCTTTGCTTTAGATTATTTAAAGAAATTTGTATTAAATCTGATAGAATAGGAAAGATTATATATAAAGATTTATTTGCTAAACCAAGTGGATGGATTAGAAGGAAATTACTGTGATGCAATTATGTTAGTTTTTAATATGTATAATAATATAAGATAAATCGTTTTATTACTGTAGAAAAATGAATATCTAGATGATAGTAATTTTTAGATGTGAGTTTATTGTATTTTTGAAAGAAGAGAGAGAACATAAAATTCGATTCAGATATCAAATAAAGTAAAAGCGTCAAAAAGATTGCAAGTTAGATTAAGCGGTACGAAAGCCTTTATTAGTTGTTTTATACCAATTAACCAACAACAGGTGGGTCATTACTGTCTGCGAGACTGACGGGTGGGCTGGTTGAAAAACATTCACAACTATCTGATACACATTCAAGAATTTCACATAAAAAACACTAACTTGCCTATTATTGACTTATGGTGGGAGGGTTTGCATACGCTGTAGGAAACCTATTATTCACAACTTTTATATCGTTTACGCATTGTAACAAAGTTTATTTCTCTTTTGATTTTTGCAGTTATCTATGTAAAGATCGGGATGCTTTTTACGGAATTTTAAATAATTACCCTTATTTAGCATTTTATCTTTGGGCTTGCAGTAATAACTAACGGATTTAGCAAAACATTCCAATTTGGTTCTGTTTCTTGTAATAACCAGGCAGGCAGTTAATCTGCCTCGTTTAACTTTACTTTGCAAAAAAAAACTGCAAAATTTTTAAAATTCAAGATTCTGTATTTTTCTTATATGATCTATAATGTTAGCTTATAGTAAGCAAATGGAAATTAGCTGTAAAATTATTTCTCTTCAATAGATTCTTAACCCGTTGTTTATCATGCTTAATAGCATGATTTTAAACTATGGAAAAATTCACGATACTGACAAAAAAGCAAGTAAAGAATCAGTATAAAATTTTCAAAACTTTTGTAACTCAAATAACTCTCTTTGATACTTCTGTAATTTTTTGAATCGGTTACCCATGAGAATCACTGAGCATAAAATATCAGATTACAAATATTTTGATGCACACATTCTGGCTTATTTCATGCGTGTGTACAGTTTAACCAATTTCCAGTTAATATCCTGTAATTATTATGGAGAAAGAACAATTAAGCCATCAAACAAGATTTTCTAGTCTCTCTATACAAAGTTCTCTCTTCAGTACTTCTTTTGTATTTGGCTGTTGGTGAATAATTTTAACTTAATTTCAACAACTGGTGGTCCAGTTAAATTTCAACCTGTAATTACCACACATGACTTGGTCAATTCTATTTAATTACTACCGACTGAGTGTTGAGCAGCTGAAAAAAAAACAGTTCGAGTACAGTAGGTATCTACATTATGAAGGTATGTAGAAAAAGCCCTCAGTTTACACTGAAGAAAGGGAATTAAGGGTTGAAGCTGTCAAACTAACTTTTTTTATTTCATTCTTAAAAACAAATTCTATTTTATCTGCACGCAATCTTCTAAAATTGTTTGTTCTCCAATGTGCGTTTGGAACAAGTAGCCGATTCTTAGAACTATTTTGTTGAAAAAATATTCATTCCTTTTTTTCTTAATGGAATATGGAAGTAAGAAATAATTAAGTATAACATATTAACTCTAAAGGCAATGCGTCAATGACTTAAAACATTTAATTAATGTAAAAGTTTTAATTCATTTCAGTAACTTTTTTAAACCATTGTGTATAAATCCTTATTAATTAAAAGCTTGATAACATTTTTCATGAATCTTACGATAATTTGGATAATTTTGATAAAAACACGAAATTATCAAACAGCATACAAATGATTTAAATTAAACTGTAATCTCAAAGTTCTTAAGTTACAGGAAGAAAGGTAGTTTTGTGCAAATAGAAAAAGTCTAGAGTTGACCTTTGAACATTGTCATTGACTCTTGAGCTAGGATGACGATCTTCATCTAAAGAAGAAGAAAGTAATAAAAAGTAAAAGGCAGGAGGAATGATCTCATTAATAGTTGAAGTTAGATTGATTATAATTCAACGTGCATCTAAACTCTAAACATCAACAGATGCAACCAGAAGGGACTCATTATGCAAGATTTTTTAAAAATCCCCAGCACATGCATCCATCCATACCTTTGTAGTGTACGTATTAATCCTTTTTACTACTCAAGAGAATAAAAGGTATAATATATTAACAGCTTCTAGTCCATTAGCAAATTCTCTAAAGTTCTAAAGGTGGATTAGTTGATTGATTTAACGCCAAGAATATTTATGCAGTGTAATTTTAATCGTCACAGACAACTCGGCAAGGTCATAAGTGTCCATCATTGAATTAATTTCACTATTTTAATTTTAATTTTTAACTTTTAATGAAATCTGTTGTGACGTGGAGTCATAATAATAAGTAAATGAGGATTGGAGATTTACATTTACATCTCCTGTCCAGAGAGAAAGAAAAAATTCGGACGTTGTACTTTTAAGATTTGTTACACTCTACCTGAATCTTGAATGAATTACTACTAAGCATTTACTACCTGGGATTTTTAATCTCGTATTTTGTTTTATTTAAGAAGAGTCAGTGGCAGTGGCTGACAAGGTAGCTTTTCGGGTTAGGTCGGGTAGGAATTATTATTACGTATTTTGAGAATATTTGTGGACGTGTCTGTGTACAAAAAAACTTCAACACTTAATAGTGTATGGTATGTGCATAGGGTAGGAAAGTATTTAGTCGTGGATACTATTTATTATTGGTAAGCAACAAGTATTGTTAATGGGTTTAAGTTCACCACTCTTCTTTCATCTATTCATTAGAAATGTTAATGGTGTTGAGAAAGATGATTAGAAAAATATAATCTTGTTATTATGTATTCTCTCCTTCTTTTACCAAGCTGTAATAATAAGTAACAACAACATTCAGCTTTAAAGATTTAAAGTATTACTCATAGTATTATTTTATTGGTTGTAATAGCTGTAAACTATCGAGTGTACTCTTCTGTGCGTTGATTTTTAATTGAATCATTTAATTGTCTGACTGCAACTCTAACACCGATTAATTCTTACTCGAACTCATAAACAATGAAGAACCAGAAATATTATTATGGCAATATATTTTTTTTCTCTTAAATTGCTTCTGCAGTAATTTCTGCAGATATTTGTAACAAGGAATGAAACTGCTCAGGTAGTTTACAGTCAATTTGTGTGTAACATGGTAATTAATAAGTATTCATCCTTATCCTCATTTCATTTCATGGTGAGCAAGGCGTGGTCACCCGAGGTCATTCTCAAGTAGTCAAGACAGAGATCAAACTTCTTAAGTGTTATCTTAACCTGTCCATCCTCCTCTCAATAATATAACAATAATAATAGAATCTCAATTGTGCCTATTGAACTCGACCAAATGAGCAATGAGCAGGTAAATTGCTTTTTTATAGAGATGAGATGAAAACCTGTAACATTAAGTTAGATTAAATTACTTACCTTGTGTGTTATAGACACTGTGAAGAAATACATAATATAATAATGAAATGCCTTTTAAAACAAGAACAGGAGTTCAGCAGTTCAACAAGCTCTGGACAATTGAGGCTTGACACGAGAATCACTTAGAAACAAATAAGGGAATTATTTCATACATGACATGACACCTACTACCCAATACAATATACCTACCTACCTTATAGAGTTAAGCTAATAAAAAAGGACAAGTGGACTAATTAATTCTATCCGTTTAATCTAACAAGGTGTAATGTATTAAATTAATGGATGTACGTGGATTTCCGGTTGGCTTGTTTGAATTGGGAATTAGTACCGACAGGTACTACTAACTAGTAAGTAACTAACTTATGGTGTGTGTGTGTGTATTCAATCCATCATAGATGAAATGGCTATAATATTACATATACTGTATATATATTGTGACATGACAGAATACAGTGAATTTTCTTGCAGAAACGCTAATAAAAGTTCCGTAATGTTGGATCTTTGGTTGGATGTTGTAAAAAGTACAAAGATCGCAGTCAGAAAGCTAATTAGATTTTTCTACCTTGGAAGAAGAAGAAGAAGAAGACGGTAGGGAAAAGGCAGTGTGCAATTAATTACACACCCGTGCAACAGTCTCTGTACGATCCGTCATCAATTATTTTAAAGTACACATGTTTTATGTTAGATCTTTATCAAAACTACCTTCATCCTTCTTCTGGATTGGATTGGATTGGTGAACAGTTTTTCTAACTAACAAAGATACTCGAATAAATTAAATGTGATTGGAATGACAAACGAAGTTGGAGGGAGAATTCCCCCATAATTTGACTAACTAATGGGCTTAAAAGGTAAATCAGAAGAGGATTCGAGAAAACAATTGTTAGAAGATGAAAATGCGTGAGCCTGCAGATTCAACTCAACTCAATGCAATGCGACAATCTTCATGGAATAAAAAAACAAATCAGAACTAACCATTTTGTCAAATGTCAAAGGCCTACTTCATTTATCATCGGTTTGCTTCTTCTTCGTATACTCAAGCTATTAGTTAAACTGTAGACTTACAGGTTATAACATAAATTAAAATAATGCATAATTATCATAAAATGTTTGCTATACTATTCGTTATCTGCAATCTTTAATCTCGTATATAATTATATGCATTATTAAATGAATCTTTGAAATATATCCTTGTGGTGTGGGTCGAACTAAATCCTCTTGTAGTTGAAGTTGAAAAGTGAGTCAATTTTTCATCACAAATGAGACGATTCAATTTAATTGATAATTAAGATTTTATATTATCTCACACTGTCACTGTCAATCATGGAGGATCAACTGGTGACTGGGTGTTTTTTGTTTTGTCCTGCCTGTACATTCCCCCAGAAATACAATGAACTTTTCATAGCTTAGCCTTATCATCATTATATTATCATTCATTATTCCTACCTCAGGGCTTTTGTTACACAAGAGCTAAGGTAATTCATACTGAGAAGATGAGAGACTCTTCTGTGCAGATTGGATGACTGATAGGACTCTCAAGTTCCTTTAAGCTAGAGACTTGTCTTTAATTTTCTCTACTACCTATGTAAAGCGTATCTGGTATTATTCGGTAGCTAAATTATCTGATGCGTGATTGAATTTAAAATTTTTAAATGATGGAATTGCTTATTTAATCTTTAATCAGATAATAGGCACGTCGTAGTCATATTGAAAGGGTAAGATGTCATTACCTAAAATAAATGATTTTTTTAAATTAAATGATAATCTTGTGTGTAAAGTTCGTGAATTTGTGGGTAAAAGAAAGCTAAGGTTTTTAACTTATAGAATTAAATATTATGATGGTACAATTGTGTGTGACGATTCAAACAAGAAGATTATTATTTTCATTTGTAAACTGGAAGTGATTTCAATTGAATTCTTGCTTACACTTTAATGACGGAAGAATGAAGATGATGATGCAAATTGTGCTGAGATAATATTCTCTCTAACGATTATGAATAATAATAACGTATCAAGGGAGTTCAAACTTGTTTAGCTATATACACATTACATATAAGTTACACATATTTTACTTGTAGTTGCTTCTTCTTCTATTCAACATCATTAGAAAATTTTGTGAGCTTCTTAAACAAAAGGAATCTATCGTGGCGGTTTTTGTCTCAAAAGCTAGGGGTGAGGTTCAAGGCCGTTTCACCCATGGGTCAGTCCAGTCCGGTATTTTTGTATTCTAATGCACTATCACTTGTATGTACACTTGGTTAGTTTAGTTAGTTAGAGTCTCAACTGGCTAATCTGTATAAAGTAAAATAAGCGATTCTATTCAATGTTCAACTATAACTCGTTAGCCTTTAATAATTATGCACAATTATTTTGTGCGTATCGTAAAGCCGCTTATAATAGGTCAGACGAGGTGATTGGAAAGAAATTAAAAAATGTGATTGAGATTCAATTTTCAGTAATTGTAGTTCTGCTCGGATAAACAAAGTTCATAAATTTCTTTTAAGTCTTTCTAGTCAGTTTGTCTAGTGCAGGAGAACCTGTCTTGAGATTCTTATAGACATTTTAGTAAACAAAAAGCGGAAATCATGGAAGATGAGAGGGGATATTAATAATAGATCTGATTATTGTCTTGAGTTGCATAAAAAATAAAGAATCCCCCGAAGGAATGGCAAAATCGAAATGAAAGAACTTTAATCTATTTTTTGCTAAGGTTATTATTGCATTAGTATTGCATGAGCAAGCAGGTGAGTGCAACATTTTAAGTAAGTTTTTAGATCCAGATAACAAACTTCTTTTTTTTCAGTTCAAAGCTTATCACAAGATTAGTTTTAATTATTGTGTGTACCGACTTTAGTATATGAATAGGACATATGGACGTATATTTTTTCTCTCTAGGGTACAATTGTACAGCTATAGAATATTATTTATAAGTAATGTAATTCATCTCCATTGCAGCGTAATGCAATGAAATAAAATTAATGCAGCAAAGAAGAATAAGATGCAAAATCAACATCGTTTAAACCGGGCAAAATGAGATTTTCTTTTGTAAAAAGGAATTAATTGCCCACATCTTTTTATAAGAAATGGGAGAAAAATCTGTAAGAAGGCAAAAGGGTGTCTCTTCAAGAATAAATCCGGTTCAACTCACTACATTTTGCATGGTCTAAATGTTTTATTATTTCAATGATATCGTCCTTCTCTCTGTTTTATGCTTATCACATGCTGGGATAATCCTCTTGTTTATTCAAATTATTCGAGAATTTATCCCCACGTTAAACGTACTTTTCATTTTATGTAAGAAGTTAAGACTTTTTTCGTACTTTTATGACCATTCAACCGTTGACATTAGCTTGTGATTTGAATTTATTTTAATCTGAATTTAAAAT
>JAQFZZ010001213.1:0-12139 GCA_034696405.1 Isotoma caerulea
AATATTTCTTATTTAGCAATTCCGGGACGTTTCTATTTACTTTTTATTTTGTTCACGGGGTCATTAATATATGTTCCGGTGTAAATGCTTAAGAGTAATAGCTAATTGTCTCTTGTCAGTATTATATTTTATTTTATTCACCCCAAAAAACAAATGAAAATCCAATAAAACAAGACAGCTACCACAGAATTGCGAAGTTTGAATCCTGAGAATAACTCCCTAGATTAACTAAATTACCGTCTTTGCTTTCTCAAGGAAATTTATTAAAACCGTGGCAAGATTCTGTTTAACATACCCGGGAGT
Source organism: Isotoma caerulea (assembly GCA_034696405.1). Classification (NCBI taxonomy): domain Eukaryota; kingdom Metazoa; phylum Arthropoda; class Collembola; order Entomobryomorpha; family Isotomidae; genus Isotoma; species Isotoma caerulea. The sequence continues at coordinate 304 of JAQFZZ010001213.1, forward strand.
TTTCATTAATTTTTCATGGTTTGAATTTGTTCCTTGAGATGACAACATCTGGCTCATCACAAACAAACAAGAGTAATTGTCACTTTTCTTTGTTATACATTTTAAAAACTTCCAATTCTTTCCTTCATGTGGATGAATAAAAGAATCCAGAATGTAGACAAGTTCAGCTCTGGCGTAGAGAAACCTCCAGGCAGCGCATTCTGCAACTCCCAGAAGGTGGCGCGACGGATGACAAAAACTAAATTGTACAGCATCGCCAGCGAGAGCATTAAAATCCACTGGAAAACAATTAAACACCCCGAAACATCTCTCACAATCTACCCACATTAATAAAGTATGAAATAAGAGAATTCGAGGTGTAGTTTTGATGATGAGATGAAAGGAGTTTGCTTAGCATCATGCATTTCATGCAAGCTCAAAAATGACACTTACATGACTCATTCAATGATAAAAATGTGGAGTTGTTGGACTTTCACAGTTGAATCACACAATGAAAAAGCTGATAAAAATCATGGGCAATCTCGAGTTGTATTTTATATTGAATTCCTGATGGTCAAGTCCACGAAGTAAACTGCTTTAACCTTTTACAACCTCATATACTTTTATTCGTTTTTACTCTAACCTTTGAAACTGTTGGCAGATTTAATTAAGTCTGAATAAAATTTAAATTTTGATTGAAATAAATTCTGGAAAGCTGAATAAATGTCTGCAAAATATAGGGAGCAATACAAAAAAGCCCTCTAATAAAAAATAAATTTAAATTCAAATCGTAATTTACTTAATAAATTAAAACTCAAATGTTTAATTTAAAGTAAAGATGAGGATTTTATCCATTGCTTTGAATGTGTTGGTCGAGTATAGGACATTTCCAAATTTCCTGGAGGGAGAGAGAAATCTGTGGAGATTTTACATCTATTTCTGATGCTAAAGACAAAAATTTTGGGTGGCAATCATCCAGGCAATCTTCCTTTTCAAAAATGTTTGAATCAAACAACAACCCAAAGTGCAACAAGTCAAACTGAAGGGTAAAGCACTTTGAATATCTCAAGTGCGGTGGCTTTAAAAATTCGGCTTGCATTTAATCACCCCCCAAAACAAATGTAAAATCCGGAAAAAATAATAGAAATAGGATTCCATAATCTAAAGAAATGTAAGGGGTAAGATAAGTTTTGTGAAAATCTCAACTTAGTAACTCTTCAATAAACAATATTTTTTACACAAATCTGTCAACTGTTTTTGTATTGTTTCTTTTGACAACTGAAAAACTCTTTTATCACAGAATCAACAAAGGAATGACGACACTATCTAAATTTGTGTAAAATAAATTTGAAGTAAGGCTGGAATGGAATTTAAGTAAAGTAAGCTTGTAATCAGTCATTTGATAAGTTTGATTCACTTTGGCTTTTTAGACCGAGCAGGGCTTATGAGATCATCTTGTCCGTACGTGTCTGTGTTGTGATAATTAAAGTGGACCCCAATCGATTGACTTGAAATTCGGTACACATAGAAGTTAGCCTAATGTGACAACCGAGTTCGAAGATGAGTATGATGGGATTATCAGGAGACCCGTGGGAGTGACCTCCGCTCGTTTCAAGGGGTATTTACTAACATCTTCAAATTTGACTGATTTTGGTATGCGGGCAATAATAGGTGATCAATATGACTTACTATTATATACATTTTTAATTTTAAGTAAATTTTAAAGACCCTATAGGGACACCCTTGGGGGTTTTATTAAAAAGGGTAACTAACTATAGGAAAGTTATGGAAAAATATTGAGTTATTTTCAGTATTAAAAATCGTATGGACTCTATAGCGTGACATATCCGGGCGTTTTAAAAATCGTAAGCGTTAATGGTTTTTTTGGGGGTTGGATAAGGCAACAAAAGTCATTTATAATGGGAATAAATGTACGTTGTAACTGAAAAAGATATAACTAACCATTGGTTGGCGTTAAAAAATCCACAATGATTAGTATACCTCAAGACACAAAATAATCTATCACGGGCTGTTCGAAGCGGCACTGGAGGTTTTTTATCTCTAAGTTGAATTTGATTCTGCATTTTTGGCTACGGTAGTAAAGAAATAATTTCTGTGGGCAAAATGATCTTCAAAATTACAGAGTTGCAATATTTATTCCATTATTAGTATCGTAAGATACTATTGCGAATGGGGTTGCCGTCTGTCTGTCCATCCGTCCGTCCGTCTGTCCGTCTGTCGTAACGATAACTCAACAACTGTTTGACATAGAGACTTGCAATTTGGAATACCCATTTCTAATTTTACAGATGATTTTTCATTGAAATATGGGGTCAATCGGACCACTCCCAAGGTCATTAATAAGGTCACTAATATTATACACACATGCAGCCATACACTCGTACATTAATAAGCTTTACATGACTGCCATCTTCAGCATGGACTCTCAACTATCAAACTACAACCCAACAGTTCACACTTCTTAATTGCGTAATCCACTTGCACTGGACGCCTGCGTCTATTGGTTAAATATTCATCTTACGATACTTGATACACCCGTTTGCAATGGTTTATTAAATAGTGGAACACTACTTAATGAAAATGGTCTGTCTGTCCGTCTGTCTGTCTGTCGCCAATTTATCTCGGAAACGAATTGACGTATGGACTTCCGGTTTTTTGCGTTGAATTAAGTATTTTTCAAAGACCTTGGGCATTCAAAATGCAGCGCCTAACGACAAAGCGCGCTGGTCGCGCTTATGTGCCCCCCGGAGGCCAACATTCATAAAAATCATGTGATAAATGAATTTATATCTAAAATTTATCAAAATTGCAATGGTGATGACCGTTTTTGTGTTACAAGGTCAGGAGGGTCACAAAATGATGACAAATGTCAAATTTCAAGTTTTATACGTTTCGATAGCTTTTAAAGAGGAGAATGAAATGAGATAAGACAACTATAGTGTACGATGACTTTTAAGGTCACAAAAGGTCAAACTTCAAGTTGTTTTGTTTTTTGATAGGTTTTCAATAGTAAATCAAAATTGAATGATTTAAAGTTTTAAAATGTTCTACTGAAATACAATTAAAGGTGTTAAACGTATTAGTTCCACTACTTGGCTATACCCGTTTGATATTGGCTTATTTATTGTTCCATCAAGCATTGTAATTTTTGAAAAGATTTAACATCCCTATTTTTACATCTTTTTAAAACTTTCCTTAAAACTAAAACTAAAATACACTTGTTTTTTACCATTGTAAACATGGTTTAACATCTGCTTTTATAACTGCAATTGTGATACCACGACACTTGAATAAACCGTAAAATGGAAGAGAATATGATGAAAGACATTCAATTACAAACCTTGCCAATTATAATTCCGATTTTTATATTTAGGTACTTCTTCTGACCTGTTATACAGAACCTCAACTCTGGCAAATTAAGAGTGGACAGTGACGACATTTAATTTTGAAAGCACCAATAAAGTGACGTTAGTTGACGGGTTGACCATTTCATATTTCATACGTGACTCTCTTTATAATATTGTCATGTTGCATTCACTTAATTCAACTAAGTTGTTTGATGGGAATTCAAAGTCATAATAAAATCTTTAATGAGCTTAGGCCATAGCAATTCTGAAAAATGATCACTGAATGGCAATGCATTTAACATGATCGAACCAATTTGGAGGTCTGCAGGATTGGATAAAGATTGTAAATGGGATGAACCACTACAAATAAATAGCTTGTGGGATGCCTAAAATGTCCTTCATGTCGTAATTAGATATTCCGTTTAAGATAAATAGCCTTATCTTTTTTGATAAACCAAATATAATCTATCATTTATCAACATTTAACGTGGAAAGTCGTCAAATGAGTACACACTTTTGTATTTCATTGATACACTCACGAAACTACGCAACTGATATTTAACGATTTATATTTTAACATTTAATTACATCCAAAAGTATAAATTGATCTCCAAAAGTAAAGCTCAAGTTGGCAATTGCTGTAAGCCTTTACATATTAATCAGACTTCCGGTTAAATCTCAGTATAATATGTGGAATCCAAGTGGTCCTTCCCAACCGGATTTCAACAACGAACTACCTCGAATAGTGAAAGTGCTTATAAAAGACACGAACCTGGTGCAAGGTTGGAAAGAGTTTTCCACTGAGTTGTTGGGTGTGACCGAACCTAATGTTGTTCAGTGGGAATTGGGATTCAGAAATGGTACATTACAGCCATACGAACTTTTCCTGAATATGTGTACAACATGGAGATCCGAAAGAGGGGATGTGGCCAACTTCGAATCACTCTGTCAATCCCTTAGGAATATCCACAGGTTTTTGGCTGCAGGTAGCTAACTATTGTATTCGTTAATACTTCCGGTTTCTGTAACCGGAATGACCCATTCCGGTTACATAAAGGAGTGTGCAAATCTATCTGCCAACGAATATTTTAAAGGCGGCACGACACTTAATAGTCCACACTTTATATAATGTACATATGCATGTATGAGTGCACTCTTCGTTTCAAATTAGATATTCTTCGTTTCAATTTAGATACCCATACTTATGATACTCGCAATAAACACGAAATTTACCAAGATAAATCGCCAAAAACCTTATTTGGGAAAAGAGTATTGAACTTTTTCGCATGTCCAAATTGGAACAAATTACCAAATACCATCACTAGCAGTAAATCTTTACACATTTTTAAAACCCAGAAATTTTTCATTTTTGCTAATTCCATTTCATCCTAATTCCATTTCATCCCAATTTATCACGTATTAAAATTTGCACTGTACTACTTGTTACAATAATATTGCTATTATGTACAATCTATATGTAAAGAATGTTTTAATATTTAAATTATTAATTATTATTCATTTCCACTTTCCATGTTCATAAATCGTAATTGAATTTTATTATTATGAAATCTTTCAATCTTAAGCTAAACCTTGTCGTTGTACGGTAATTCGAATTATTGATTCATATACTTTATTGATTTTGTGTTCCTCGATCTACTGTTATTTCATTATAATTACCTTGAGTTAATTCATTATTTGTCTCTCATTTACTTTGACTGTTCATACATATATACCTTTGTCAAACAAAACCTGTCCCCTGGAAGTTTGATTACAATAAAACTAAACTAAACTAAACTACATAATTCATACTATTTATTTTTGTCAGCTCTTTTTTGTTTACTTGCATTCGTTCTAACTATTAGTCTATTCATTTATTACTGTCCCCCACAAGCTATCCTAGGAGTTGCCCTGGATAGGTGTGAACATGGGCAGGACAGAACGGATAGCTTATGGGTAGGATATGAAATTCGAATCACTCTGTCAATCCCTTAGGAATATCCACAGGTTTTTGGCTGCAGGTACCTAACTATTGTATTCGTAAATACTTCCGGTAAATACTAACAACGTTTGGTTTTGAAAATCAGCGCGCTGTGACAAAGCGCACTGGTCGAACTTATAAGCGCTTCGAAGCGCAACATTCATAAAAATCAGGTGATACATGATTTCACATCTACAAAACGTCAAAAACTCAACTGTAACAACTGTTCTTGTCTTGTAATGTCAAGGATGTCACAAATCAAGTTCAAAGGTCACAAAAAGTCAAATTTCAAGTTTTATATATTTGGATAGCTCTTGCAGAGTATATGAAAATGAGATAGGTCAGTGGTAGTCTAGTATGATCTTTAAGGTCACAAAACTAAGTCAAATGTCAAATTTAAAGTTTTACACATTTTGATAATTATTAAAGAGTTGGTCAAAATAAGATGTGACAGAAATTCGAAATATCGTTTTAAAATGTTGCATTGTTTGAAACTATCAAATAAAATACAATTTTAGCTTTCGCTACTTGTTTACCCCCAATCTTGATATCGTTTATTTACTTTTGTTAAAGAATCATTGGAAATGGAGTTTTGCACATCGACATCATCCAAGAAAAGCCAGCGCTGGCCCCTATGGTTCAAAGTGGGACAACTGAACAAGCATTTTGTGGGTCGAGAACGAGAATTAAAACAACTTCAAGAGAGTTATGTTAACCTAGATGATAAGATAACTCTGCTAAGCGGACTAGGTGGAATAGGCAAAACGGAATTGATGAAAAAATTTGCATTTGATTTGTATAAAAATGAAAATGTGAGTTGCACTTTGTTCCAAGGTGAAACTGAAGAAAGTTTTAATCAATCATTGATCAGTTTGGCAAAGGAAATTGGAATAAAGACGGAAGATGGGGAAGGGAAGACTCGCAAGACTCCCCAATTATTTGAAGAATTAGTCGCAAATGTCACTGCAAATGAACTCTGTTTATCGTGGCTTGTGATAATCGACAACGTGAATGACCTTTACCCTGACCTACTCGCCTGTCTCCAACTCATCAATGAAACTGAAGACACGTTCACCATTCTCACTTCAAGGAATCGGTCTATTGCAGAAGATGACTGGAAGTTGATTGAACTCGAAGAATGGGAGACTGAAGACGCGATTGAATTCGTGAAAAGGTCCCTGCGAATTGACACAACCGAAGAAGATGATTTAATTGTCGAACTCTGTGATAAATTGCAAAATCACGCGCTAGCGATGCAACAAGCAGTAGCGTACATTATTCAGCAACGACGGAATCGCATCAAAGGGAAGTTTTACTCACTCAGAGATTACATCCAAGAATTCGACACTGGAGGAAGAAAGACGAGTCAATTGCTGGACCATGAATTGAGCAAGACTTCGCATAAATTCACGAAGACGACGTTCGTCACGTGGGACATCACACTCTTTAAAATCAAAGAGACTCAAGGGGAAGTTGGTAAATTGGCTTGTTACATTCTTGACAGAATTGCGTATTTTGATCCGACAGGAATTCAATTGGAATTTTTAGGTGAATTTTTGAGAGCAATTGAAGAATCAATGCCGAACTTCAGTTTATGGGAAAAATTTAAAAACTTTTTTGTGAGACAAGAAAATACTGCTGAATTACCAGAAGATTTGGTAGAACGAGCAGTGGAATTGCTGAAAGCGTACTCTCTCATCAAAGTGGAGAATGAAGTGATTTTTATTCATCGCCTTGTGCAGGAAGTTATTCGACTCAAACTGAATTTCTTAGGAGCAGAATTCTCCCTTCTCGAATCACTTATCGTAGTTATCCAAAAACTTCCACTGTTTTCTAGATCCGAACTTGCTCATGTGCTCAGCCTGTTGAAATATTCTTCAAAACACGAAAAATTAATTCGCAAATACACCCATGTGCCTTTGAATTTTTTCGACAGACTTAATGACTTTGGGTTAATCTCGGGTATGTTCGATTTTGCCACCTTGAATTACACAAGATTCAAGGAAGTTCTGGGGGAAGACCATCTGTCCACATTGACAATGAAACACGGTTTAGCTCAGGCTTTGGATTATAAAGGAGAATGGGAGAAATCCCTTGAAATCTACAAAGAAGTGTGGGAGAAGCAGAAGGAAATTCTAGGAGAAGAACACAAAAACACACTCACCACAGGTCATAACATGGCTGGAGTTCTTCGGAGGCTGAACAGACTTGCAGAGGCAAAGGAGTTGTTGGAGAAAGTGTGGGAGTCGCGGAAGACAACTCTGGGTGAAAATCATCCATCCACGATGACTACGAAGCACAATCTTGCACTCCTGTTGAGTGAGGAACGAGAATTAGACGTGGCTTTGGGAATGTTCAACGAAGTGTTGGAGTGGCAGAAGGAGGAATTAGGCGAACGACATCCACACACTTTAAACACAAGATATAACATTGCAAGAGGTTGTCTCTTTCGCCAAGGGAAATATTTAGAAGCGAAGGGAATCTTGGAAGATGTTTGGGAGTTGAGTAAAGCGGAGTTGGGAGAGGAACATCCAAACACAATCGACTGTATGCACTCGTTAGGGACGACACTCACCAAACTTCCTGGACAGGAGGAGAAAGCTCTTCAAGTTCTACAACAAGCTCTCACCTTGCTGAAGAAAATTCGTGGTGTGAATTATCCACGCACACTTGAAGCTGAACAATTGGTACAGGAAATAGAGGGAAAAATCGGAAGCAGATAACACAACGCACAAGGTGTGAAGTTTCTTAAATTGTGGTTTGTTCACAAATTACGTGTCTTTATCTATTCAACGTTTTTGGTTCATTTCGATGCGGGGTTTAGTGCACAGATGACTCGTTCCTTTAGGCTGTTCAATTAATGTAAGCATAAATACAAATTATTATTAAATAAACCATTGCAAAGTGGGTGTAACCAAGTAGCGAAAGCTACAAGTTTTAATTCTATTTAATTTGAGTACTTTCAAACAATACAGCATTTTGAAACGATATTTCGGATTTCTGTCACATCTATTTTCAACAACTCTCCAATACCTATGCAAATATGTAACACCTGACCTTTGACCTCGTTTTGTGACCTTCAATGTCTACTAAAGTGATGTAAAGAACTTATAATCGCATAATTTTAAAGAGAAAATAAACAAATTCCAAAAAAAATTTGAGATGACCAATCTTTTTATTTGTTGAAATAGTTTTTCTTAATCAACTGAACGTTACACCCACTTCGATGATGTTGCTATGAAATAACTCAAATGTCCGATGCTACTAAAGTATTTTGCTATCAAATAAACCGCTATGAAGTTTCTGTGCTATTAAGACAGTGTTGCTATATTTTCTTTTGCTGTCATTTGATCGCTATTAAAAGGGGCGCTATATTAATTCTTAGAACACTTTGTGAACAACCCCTTCAAGTATGAAATGAATTCCCAGCAGATTATTGAGAGATCCAGTTTTTATTCACATTAATTTGGTGTGTGTTCACAAACCACGAATAAAATAAATACATCTCTCTCCACTAGTCTATAAATAGAGTACACTTTTCACATTAGAAAATACAGGGCTAATCATCTCTACATTTACGCATCTTTCTATATAAGTACTTATTTAGTATTATGACACAGTTGGTTGGTACGCGGGGCCCTGCCGCCCCTTTTATCTTCATCAATTCATCATAGTAAGGTTGGTACGCTCTATTTTATCAACTTTAAATTATCTCAACTAAAAATTGCACGTTCCTTCTAAACTTACGAAATAATTAGCTCCACTTCATTTAAGCATAGCCCTTTGTCCACTGTAAAAAGATTCAAGAAATGTGATTCCACAGTGAAAGCTCGGCGGAGTCGCCCACAATTAAAAGGAATGTAAGAATAAATGGACTATTTCGGAATGGCAAAAGAAATGTTGAGATTTATGAACGATCCTTAGAGGGGCGTTCAGGGGCGTAACAATAAATAAACTCTCTCTCTCTAGCCTTACTCTACTTATACTTTTTAGTTAATTGGAATTAAAAAGTAGATTCACTTTGATCACAACTGCATTTTCATTTACAATTTGTGTAACATTTTCTTAATCAATGATTTGTGAACGGGCCTTTGATGCTACCGTTTGCAATGAAAGTGTGTATGCTATTTTATTTTCTGCTATCAACCTGCTCCAATGAAAGCTACGGCTACGTAATTTTTGCTGCGAACAGTGTGGCACACGTGGGGCCGCTACACGGCCGTTGAAATGGTCACCGCAGCCCCTTCCTCACACCCAGGCGGCTCTTTCTGTCGGACAGGGGCGTCAACGGCGTTGAGTGGGAGGGGACGATACACAGACAGACACGTACTTTATGAACAACCCTTCTGAGTGGGGTGTGCCTTCTCCTACTTACCCAAGTTGTGAGCGAATGCCGAGAGTGGAGTAGCCACTGGAACTGGAACTGCTCCCCCCATCAACACCCCCAATGTCACATTTCATATTCATGACTGGAAGGGCGTCCCCTGTTGGAGGACGCCCCTTTTTCCCCTCCTTCTCCTTCACTTTTTGCTGGAGGGTGGAGGCAGGGAAATCCCCACCTTACGTGGCATCGTGAGAAACTCCCCTCCCAGGGGGTGGACCACGCTTATAACGTCTTTCCTTGGGCCCAGCGTCGCTCGCACCGGCCTTCCTCCGCCACACCCACCGAACGTGTCCAGCTTGGACTTCCTCCACGAGTCTCGCATCAGCAACTCTAAGAAGTTTAACAAACCATTCCAATCACAACCTATTTTACAGTTTGAGACCTTTTAATAATGTCAATCTTGCAATAATTAAGGGGCGGAGCTCCTTTATGCGAATCACTTTTCTGTCTGTCTGCCTCTGACACGATAAAACTTGAACCAATGGACTTATCGGGATGAAGTTTGGTACACATGTTCTAAACCCCCATAGCTTGGAAGAGTTCGTAGATGGGCCCTGTAGGACTACCCGCAAGGTCAAAATTAAAAAGATCAAATTTTCGACCCAATGTTAAAGATAGGAAAAAAAATTCTAATTTTTTCTAACCTTTCCTCCTCAACCACCGCTTTGTTTAGACAACATATAGTGTATCGGGACCCCAAAAAAACCCAGATGGGCCACTCCACCCCATTAAAGGGATCAACAATTATTTTCATCGGATAGGTCAAAGATGAAACTTTGTTTAGATTGTCTATGTAAAATACAAATACGGCTACACTTAAAAACAAAATACAAACGATTCTAAATGGTTTGCTCCGCTCCTTTTTAACACTACTGTTTACAATGATTAATTTACTTATTTAATTGTCTTGAAAAAAATGTACTTGATCATTTTTCATCACAATATTATTTTCATTTTCATTTCATGTAGGATTGTAATAAAAGCATAGCCCAGAAAACCCGGAGAAAGAACCCTGGTGATAAGTAAGAACCACTTGGAATGAATATGTTTAGTATTGTTTAGTTTCCCGACCAAAAATTTCATGCAGAATTCTGCAGAAAATGTTCCCCTTCCTTCCTAGGCGAAAAACCTGATCAGAAACTCTGCAGACAGCCTGCATAAAGGCACCATGTGAATTACTCGTCAGAGAAAACCTGCTCAGACTGAGCGGAAAGATTCTGCAGAAAGATTCGTGCGCTTTCAGTGTGCAAACATTCTGTATATTTCTGCAGAACAGCTCTGTGTAGCATTTCTGCAGAACGATTCGCTTTAGCTCAGCGTGATTTTTGAGTAAAATAGGTTCCACATGTCCCCATAGACTTCATGTTTTTGGAAGCGCGAGAAATCTGAACTGGTCGTCAAAATTGGGGGATATTTCTGAGTCTAGTTTACTCCATACTCTCGCTCTCACTTCTAAAAAAGTTCATTTATTTTTATTTTATTTAAAACCTAACTTTTCCTATTCCATTTTATTATTATAATTAAAAATGGAATTTGGAATCGGTGGAAAGGCTAGCAGGATCGGAAACTACCTCACTACTGACAACTCAAGGAAGGAAGGAAGGTCAAGGTTCAAACCACAATGAAAGATGAAAGTGGCATCTGGTAAGAAAAGTTTGATTTGCATATGATTAAATTTATTTTTAATAAGTAATTATTATAATTCCATTTAACCATAATAATTTTCGTTTTTCATTTTTTTGTCATAACAGGTCAAAAGGTCACATTACACACGCTTTGAGGTGAGCGACAAGAGGTGACTTGTGAGCTGCAGACAATGGGCAATTGGGCAAAGGATAAAAGTGATTTACGTTATATTTTATTATTTTAATTTTGTTATTTTTTAAAATACATAATTCTATTAATTACAAATTATTGAAATAAGAATGAATAAACATAATTTTTGATACTATTACGAACAATAAAATGTATGAGTTAAATTGAACATGTATACATCATACAACTTGCATAATGTTTCTGCAGAAATTTTCTGCAGGATAGCAACTACAAAAATTCTGGTGAAAAACCCAACAGAATCTTTCTGTCGAATTATCCCATGTGAATGTCTCTGCAGAATGCGGTCCCAAT
>JAQFZZ010001214.1:0-12130 GCA_034696405.1 Isotoma caerulea
GCATACTTAGGCTTCGCCATTAGCAACTTATTTTATTCATATTTTTAATTGAGGTTTTTTGCCTGTATTTTTTGCTACTTTGCTTCACCTAAGAAAAACTGAAACCTTTCGAAAATTTAGAAATCTATCATTATAAAAAAATTTTTTTACAGTTACAATATTTAAATGGCTTCATATTTTAATATAATCACCAGCTTAGCTATATCTCAAGCGTCCCTCCGAGCGTATTTACTTCCCACCACTTTGTATTCAATTTACCAAGCGTTTTAAAGCGCCTTAAAAATACCCCTTGAATCCACAAGCTAAATAAAGCAAGTGCTTTATGAACGTCCCTTTAGTTTATTTTAAACCCAATCTTGTATAGATTAAGCTCACACATTTTGTTAAAGTTGTTTCAAAAACTTTCAATGCAAGTAAATGAACTAGTTTGATTTTTAACCATTAATAAATATTCTCCTTTGAAAAAATACAATCATCAAAAGAATCGACGCCCGGAGGAAGCAGATGCTCTCAAGATAAAAATGTATTATAATAGGAATCTAATAATGATGATGCCTAGAAACTTAACATGATTATCTTTTGTAAAATAATGGATTTTAGCTTCTTTAAATAGTAATAAAGTCATAATATTTTAGATGTTAAGATGTTTTCTTAATACAAAGACATGAGCTCAACCCATCCAACCAGGACCAGTCAAGTCCAGTCAGTATTGAATATATTGGGCTCACCGCAACATAAATAATTGTCCGTATGTTCCTTTCTTTTCCTTTGTGTGTGCCTGGAGGATTAGAAAATAAATTTAAAACTTACAACATTTTTCTAAAGCTTAAATGCTTAAGCTAACTCTTCAGTGTTTAAAATTTTAAACTTTTTAAATGCTAATGAGCAAACAGATGATATGGGCGAAGTAAAATAAATAAAAAATGATTTGAGTCAAAGTTTGAATGAAATGGCTAAATATTTAAAGAAAAAATTATACAAGTCGATCTAATTTTCATAATTTAACAATACATTTTTATCAAGTTTGTTCATTTCATTAAAAACTTGAAGTAAAATAAAAAGTAAAAACTGAAGGGTTGAAAATGCTGGTAGTTTGATTTATTTTATTGGATTGGACTAGACCAGACTTAAGAAATGTGGTTGGTTTTTTTACTCAGTTAATTTTTAAAGGCTATTAGAGTTAGTTAGATGTTTTTCTTAGTAAGATTGTGATAATGGGATTGAATAGAATGAGAAATGGAATGGAATGAAGATGATGATGTGTTATTGTATTATTTCATTTAGGATTAGATGGTAAATTGCATTGTGTTATTTTTTGATATGTCTGATTTTGAGATTGAAGAATCAACGAGCTTTCGTTTGTCCGTCCATTCGTCCATGAAAATCATCATCATGAGTCAGTCGTGAGTTGAAGTAAAGTACTGGCCAAAAGTGTTATTCACTCATCCATCCATTCCGAGGCACGAAGTTCCGATTCATCTTCAGCCATGTAATTCGGCTTAATGGTCCAAACCTACTCGCTTGTTCACTCTCTGATATGTCCGTCCAAAATATTTCAGCTATGTTGGAAACACTGCGGGGTAGATATTTAGCCTTGGGTCTGTTCTTTAAAAAGAATATGTTTAAAAGTCGAGAGTATAGAAAAAATATTGTCACGATTGTAATAATGTTATTTCTGTTTCTCCCATTCATTTTTGGGAAATTATAAAAGAGTTTAAAATGAAACATTTAATTTTGGTTTAAATCGGGTTGAGTGAGGTTTTTGAAATTGGATCAGGTTGTCGATTAAAACTTATTTCTTTTTTACTAAAGAAGTGTGAAAGGTTGAGGTTATAGAGTCTAGAGTCTGAACAGAGGCATATTGGTAGTTGCTAAAATTTTGAAACAAATCAGTGCTCTTAAAATATTTTCTAAATTTGTTTCTTTAACGGCTTAGGAAATTTAAATTCGAAATGTATCCAAATTGTTATAAAGGAAGGTTTAAATTATTCTGATACCGTACTTAAAAATATGTAAACTGCATTAAATTGTTGTACATAGGTAGATATATTGCTTTGGCCACTTTTATTCGTTACAGCATGAAATAGCAAATCAAAATAATTAAAATTAATCTAGATTGGGCTATTTAAACAACAAAAGCAATAGTAAAAAGATGTCATAATGAACAAAAACAAAGAAGCGTTAAAAAATCCACTTCCATATCTTAAAATACTTGCACATTCATTTTTCTAAATCTATATCAGCCTTAGGACTTGAGTCAATTCTTACAGAAAATCCCAAGCTAAAGAAAGCATAACTTTTTCATAAGTTTTAACCTATAAGAAGAAATGCATTGCACTCACAAGATGAAGAATTCCCAGAACACACAGATCGAGTTATCTGGGCTGGACATAAGGACATAAATTATTATTACCTATAACAGATAGGTTTGTGTTTTGATAGCTTATACACACGATAACCCTCTACCTGCCCGGCCCTTTCTGCCAAATCTAAATAAATTGTGTTTTTAAGCTTCGCCTTTGTTGTTTAATTTCACTCTATGCGACTATCCTAGTTAAATCACTACAATATAATAATATAGGTAATAGTGGCAATCTGCAGTGGAATAATAAAAGGATTGCCGTCATTTGTTACGCGGTGTCAGTTAAGTTGCTACAATTATTGTAATTTTCCTTCATAAATCCTCACCCTTCTAACTTAGCTCAGTTCAAACTTCAAATTGTATCGTAGATTTGTAATACATGTTCTACAATGTTTAAACCGAGTTAAACACATTTTTTTGTAGGTATTGACTTATTATTACGTTAGATGTGCTATCAAATCATTGCAATTTGTAAAATTTGTTTTTTTCTCATGTCCGCCTGTCTCATGGTGGATTAGCATTGTTATGAGTTGTACTCCAGCTAAGTTAATAAAAATCGCAAAACTTCATTAGCAATTTTCTGCTTCAATCAGCTCATCAAATTAAAGTTCAGATGAACGATGGAATGTAAATTTAATGTAATAAAATGAGAGTGAATTAAAGGCTGGATTTCTCTGTTGTGAATACAAAAGAGGGAAATTGACATGTTTATGCAGTTTTGATTAGAAAATTTTAAATTTGTGTTCCATCTTCAATCCTAAGCTGTATTGTGTTTTAATATAATGGAGATTATTTTTCAATGTAAAAAATTAGGGAAAAACAGATACGCCCATGTTTTCATTGGAAACGCTAATTAAGCTTTTGTTTCTTTTGAACTTTTTTATTACTAAATATTGATGTTTTGGCAGTGATGGGTAATTTTTTAAAGTATTTTTTAAAATTATTTAAAAGAATTTTGCGTTGGTTAAAGGGTACGTCTAAAAAGTGCGTGCTTTTTATTTAAGTGAAAATGTATTAAAACAAACACACCTTTAAAGGTTGAATGTGGGTTTAATTAAGACGCTTAACGACGTTTGTCACACCTTTTGTTAGGTAATTTGTGTGATTTCTTCTGGCTTATTATAAGACTTTAAGGAAATGTTATATCTAATGTCTCAGTTACTAATATGTATACCTCCTTCAACTGGCAATGGCGTTTAAATGCTAAGTCTTCATTTGAGTTAAACAAACTGTCTTCTAACCTAAAGGCTAGTTTTTTCTGAATAAGTCGTTCATCTAAATTCAGCACGTAATTTTTGAATGTATACTTGTACTCGTAGTTGATAAGGTATCAAAGTTAACCTTGGATTTGTCCTTTTACACTCTCGTAGTTCAGTTGGTTAGGTAATTCCAGATAATCCTGTGTTCGATGACCCTTTCAATCTTTAAAGAATGTGATAACAAGCGAAAGCTAACTAGCAATTTCTTTGGTTTATGAAAGTTTCCCAAGATTTCTCATCCTATTAAACAGTCTAGTTCTAATGTCTCTCAAACCCATAGGATATTGTATTACATTACATACATTTATTATGGAGTTGGTCGTCCCCTGTAAATCGGACGATTTAGCTTAAATGGTATAAAAGCTAGGAAGATAAGTTTCGCAAATTTCTTCTCGAGTCGTATAAATAAATTTCCACAGAGAGAAAAGACGAAGAAGGGACTAATTGATAATTCAAGGGGAATAGACGCTCGTATATCTTACTAAAGGCCCAATAGCCTACCACAAACTTGACACTTATTTCGTAGTAAAAGTAGCCCCTGACTTGGGAGGGTAACTTGCCCAGATTTCATTTGATAATACCAAGAGAGAGATTCTACACTGAACATTAAATTTACTTCATCTTTACTTCCCCTCTCTGCCCTTTATTCTTATCTTTTGATATTAACTTGCGGACGTCCAAAAAGCTCGTGCCCTATTTGGGTTAGAATTTACCTAAATAAAACTCTACCTTATGGGTTCAAACGAAATTGTAAGATTCTTTTAAGGGTCTCTTTTGCAGCCTAATGGGCTTATACCAAAGGGTACATCTTAGCCTTTAAGCTCCCAACGAGCTTGACAGGCTATCGTTTCAAGTGTCCCGTGTGTTGCCAAGCGTCTCGAAGCGGCTTAAAATACCCTTAAAATCTACAGGGTAGTGTTTTTAAGGTAAATATTCACCCAAATGCGAAACGTGATTTTTGTTTGAATCCTATGCTATAGAGTTCGCACACAGGTGGCCTGGCCAAATATACTTTTATACTCCGATTTTGAAAGGTATGAATTTCTATTCTACGTGATATTTAAAGGAAGGACTTTTCCCATTAGATGAGGAAAAGACAGAGAGAGAGAGAGACAGAGATTTCCCATTGAGATAAGTATGCATTCACAGTTTTCATAATAATGATCCAGTTGTACTTACTCTTGTAGTACGTGGTGTAGAGGGTGTAGCTTTCTTTAGTGAAAGCAGAGGATGTACCACCTTGTGTTAGCAAGAATGGATCGTAGTAGTGAAAGTACTAAAAGTTAGAAAATGTACTAATAAACGTGGTAACGTCAGTAATAATATGGAACTTTAGTTCTGCTTCCTACCTCCCAGCTCTTCCCTCTAAAGGTACTTACACTTACACTACTACCTTCCTTTTGGTATCCATTCACCCATACTTAAAGTATTTTATATCCGGATATGGATCAAATATATCAATGTTCATGTTCAATGTATAAAGGTAGGTATATTATATAGTAATAGCTTAGCTGGTGAGTTGGTTGGGTGGTGTGGTGATTTGATGGTCGAGATCATCCTTAGTTTTATTTGCGGATATGAACCATCATGTGGAATGGGAAGAGAGAGGTTAAATGACTTTCCGAATCAGTGCTTCAATAATATGACAATGACGACTTTGAATCTCGTAAATTCTGTTGTCTTATTGTCTTACTCATTTTTAGGTATTTATTGGCGGGGGAGGAGTGAATAGAAAATTTTAGGGGATAATCTCTTCCAGAGGAAATTTAAAAATCTCAAAATAATTTTAGTTTACAACAATGACAAATTTATATTTAAACGCCATTGCCAATTAAAGTTAATATAATTATATTATATATCATGTATAGTCTTTAGAGGTTGGGAAAATGGCTGCATAATTATTACTAAGTAATTTATTGCAATTTTTCAAATAAGTCAATTCGAAAATCCAAATCTATACTTTTTAAAACTCATTCCTTCACTCAATAAATATATATTTCCCTGAAGCTGTAAAAAGCATAAAAGTAGTAGAGAGACCAAACGATTATTTTAATAGTAACCCTTTGAGTGAGTACTTTGTACTTGGTGATAGGTTTAACGAGAATGAGAATGTTTTCTTTTATTTATTCGAACAATTTGTGACAAAGTTGACTACTTGGTCTAACGACCCTGAAGGAGTCTCTCTTTCTTCCAAAAGTACATCTTCAGTTCATGTGATGTGATGCACTTAGAGACTTTCTTTTTTCTTGTTTATTTATGCAGACTCTGTAAGAAGAAGGTCGAGGGATTCAAAACTTCATTCTTAATAGCTACATACAAGTTTCTTTCTTATATTTCTATTCAGAAATGTGTGTGGTGTGGTGGCTGTGAATGAAAGCTAGACTGCTGTTACCAAAGATGAAGGCGACTATCGCACCCGAAGGAAATGTTAAAGAGGAACATTAACATCCTCATAAATTCTATCGCCCTAGGTTCCATACTTTTTCCCTTTTTGCCATTTCACGCATTGTCAACTCTCTGTCCGCAGGCGAAGTTTATTTAAACCCTTTTGCTCTCTTTAACGAAGAATTCTGATTGCACTTTTTGAACTGGTATATTTAGTATTTGGAGAAATTCTGATTTTACCTAAAGGTTAGTATTAGAGGTGGATTTTTAATGGTAGAAGATTTGTACCTTGATTTTAGATTTTAAGAAAGAATTTTTGAAAAACATTTTTTTTCAGTTTTGAAAGTAACTAATTTTGTAAATAACTAATTGTATATTTCAATCCAAGTTGAAATGCAACTGAACGCCACTGTTATGGAAGAATCTAATTGCTTCTAGTTTTAAATTTTGAATTGGATTTTTCACCAAAAAGACTTAAAATTACTCCGTGCACTGTACAAATAATTTTAAAAATCATTGGACCAAAATTACGCTGCACCTAAAAATATTGAAATATTTCTTTTGAAACCACTTCACCTAAATTATTCAAAATATAATACTTCATTGTACAACCTTCTTGTTTAAAAACTCTAGTAAATCCAGTGCAAATAAAAGGAAAGCAATATTTTAAGATTTAACCTACTTTTCCAGCCAACTCTTTTATTTAAAGTGTAACAATCCCTAAAAGACAAAAGCAGCCGTCTCTCTCCAAGATTTACGATCACCGTCCACAACTTCCCATTTCTCATTTCGGTAAAAGAAACTTGAAACTAATTTGTATATCTGACCAAAAAAAGTACTCTCAACTCCTTGAGAATTTGTCATCTTAGACTTTTCTTTCTGTTTCGAGTATAAAAACAGTATTTCAAAAAAGAAAAGTGCCATGCCCAGTTGACCTCATATTATTATTACATGTCCTGGGTGAACTTTAGTTTAGTGCAAAAGCTCGTTTTTGTTTAAAGAGGCAGAAAAAGCATTAAAAAAGGAGGTTGCCACTCTTGTCACTGTAATGTATCATCTTAAATAATATTATGAAGAAAGCATAAGCATTTTATTGCATTTATACTGATGAAAGCACCACTGGTCTGCGCTATATCTTTTTAATAGTGGAAAAATATACAGAGCTATTTAGTTTTAGTCTCAACTATATGTTAGGAGGATGGGAGCTATAAAGTGCTGAGATTTCCTTCGTAATAATAATAATACGAGTATTAAGAATAACTCGGTCAACTCTCTTTTTATGAATGGTCATAACATTAAGAAAAGATGGGTGTCCATTCAGCAGCATCAAGGAGCAGTCTACTTCTACAGTTATAGAGGATGCATGCATGTGTAGGGAGAGAAAGTGTAGAAAAACATAAGGAAACTTTTAGAGGAAGGAAGGAAGGAAAGGAAGAAACTATCTGGAAACTTAACTTTCCCTGAAATGGTTTATTCTACCCTTTTTTCCAAGATATATCGAGGTACTTTTCTCGCATTTGTTAGATGGTCATGGACAACATTCTCATCATGTTTAGTGAAATGGACTAAGCAGTACTTTTTACTGTGTGTGGGTTGGTTGCGTGCAGTCGGTAAATTGTAGCTGGATTTAGAATTCTTTATAAAGAAAGTTTTTTGTTTTTATAAAACTTTAAGCTAGGAATAAAGCTTAAGAAAATAATTTTATTATTTCTAAATTTTTATTTTTAAAGAAATTATACAAATTTAATTTGAAAATTTAAATTTTGAAAAATATTATTAGAAAAATGTTGAGTATGAAGTTGTTTATTGAAATTGCAATATATTTATTTTTGTCTCCTCATGCACAGATCTGATAATTTGGCATTTTTCTAGTTGTCTGGATTTAATGAAGTATACAGAATATAAAATTTTAAGTAGACGATTTAGGAATCTCATTAAAATTTTTGTTTAAAAAATTAAAGTTATAAAATATATAAAACAAAAAAATACTTAATATCAACTCTACCTAAAAAACAGTATGTTTGCCCCTACTGACCACTGCTGCTCACATATTCACTCGAATCTATCACCCTGGCTCTGGCTTATTGGCTTTTAGTCCATGAAAAAACGAACGCATTTATTTTTGCGATTTGCGTGTTTCCTGACCCTTGCTGGGTGAATGATGAAGGAAATAGAAAGACCGTTCTTAGACTGATTACACCTTGATGGACTGCGTTTAACGAGCCTCTAAAGCCTTTACCTTTCTGCAATACTTAACCTATGTTCATGTTGATAGTGGGCTTAACCAAATTATTTTCTTCTAATATATTTCCATTCATTTCATGAGTAATGAACTTCGTGCATTTTATTTTATACAACGTAAGGAAATTATGCGACAACTATTTCCGCTTACCAGACTCAACTCAACTTAATGAACTTCCAAATCGTAAATAATAAAAAAGAAACGTGTGTAGAAACAGAAACTCTCTACATTCTAGATGCATTAAGAAAGGCAGATGGATGGTCAATCTCGGTTTAAAAATGACACTATCAACTATCGACATTGATAAACTTAGCTGAGAGTTGTATTACAGGGGCAATTAAGCCCTATAAAACAAAAAGGCTTATCATACATAACTTATCGACTTGATAAGCTTAAAAAACCGAAAAAGTCACCCATATGTAAATAAAACAATGTTAATGTTATCTCTCAAACATCCCATTTCCAACACCCAGAAGCAGTAATAAGAGCATCTTGAGAGAAAAATAAGATATGTAAAAAGGTGGTGATAGCTCATGGAAATTCTATATGATAATCAAAGAATGTAAAGCAGACTGGAGCCTTTTGAAAATTACAATGAAGGACCTTAGAATACAACCAACTGTATGAAGCACCACCATTAACTTTTTTACATTCATAAAATAAAAATCCTATATGATTTTGTTTCTTTCTATTGTATATTATATCATCCTCTTACACATTCATTCAATAGAGAGAGAGACTTTTCAACACTCAACAGAGATCCTAATGGTTCAATAAAAAGACGACTGTCTGCTTCTGTACAAAGCAAAAGTGCTACTAGGACACGAAACCTAAGTAATAAAAAATATAATATCGTTTGATACTGCAAGTCAGTAATGATAAGGATTTCGAAATTCAAAGTATACGGGTGAACAAATGAGACTCTGCTTACAACTTTTTTTTCAAATGGAAGACTCTATCAAGAATTATCTTTGGTTCTTGGTCTTGCTCCATGCATGCATGCATAGTAATTTCAGATTTGATAGAAGTTATCTTATTCAAAAGCAGGAGTATAATAGGATGTGGGTCTTTTTTATTAATACTTGAAGAGGCAAGACAGGTGAAATTTTATAGAATCGGAGTTTGAATTTTAAATTAAAAGTTGGGATTTTAAAAGTTGTATATAATTATTAATGGCATCTTCACTTAAATAATTTTAATGTATTGTAAAATAAAGTCCTTAAAAACATTTTAAAACTGTACCATAATTTCGGTGATATTTTAACCAAAAAAGCATACCCTAAGGGTTAACCGGGTGTTTTTAGGCGCTTTGAGACGCTTATTAGCCTTAAATTTGATATGTGAGGAGCACTTGACACAACGCTTTTTGAGCCCTTCGGGCGCGTTGGCCAAGATGCACCATTAGGCTGACAAAACGACCCTTAAAAGTACTCTAAAATTCGATAAAAGTTGAACCCACCCCACAAGGTAGCGCTTCTTTGCGGTAAATCCTCACCCAAATTATGCACCTGCTTTTTCTACGTTCCCTTATTAAGAAAGGGACGCTTTTATAGTCTTTCTGAAGAGAATTCTATTTTAAATTAAGAATGATAGTGAAAATATATAAATGATGAGATTTGTGTTGAATGTAGAATAAAAAAGGTAATTTTTTGTCTTGATGTTTCACAGGAAGAAGGATGCGGTTGCCCAAGAAGTTCACAGTCACGTTCCCCTCATTTGGAGTTCTTTTGTTGGTCAACCTCGTCTTGGGTTTGGATTCATCACCGTCTTCATCTGATGATTCTCACAACAGCAATCCTCCAGGTTTGTACCCTCACCCTCACTCTCCAACTTGAATATAAAGATATAAAGTATTTTTTATAGTAAAGAGATACCAATGCAGAGATAACAAGAAAGGGTAGTTGTGCCTATAATGAAATCTCGTATCTTGTGTATAATGAGAAGAAGTAAATTCATTTACACCTTCTTGAGTTCACAACCGAAGTGAAATGAAGGGGCTTTTGATTTTCAAGGCACGAAATTAAGATTGAAAATTGATTCATCTATTCTATCTCTAATCTATTTCTTTTTGTAAGGTGTATTATGTATATAGGACAGGAACAGAGTACTTGAATGCGAGCAAGGGAATTCTGTTCTTATTTTTTATTTGTTGCTCATTTTCTATTGTATTGAGATTCTTGGGAAAGTTTGACAGTTTTTTATCTTCGGTGGAATTTAGATACAAGTTTGTAAATACAAGTAGATACAAATTAAATTAACTATCATATAGAAATTTAAAAGAAATGTTTGAGTTGATTTGTGAGATGATATTACATTTATTTGGAATGTAGGTATTGACAAAAATTGAAAATTTTGGATTGAATTATTTCATATTTTTATGATGATTTTGAAGTAATTTATTTATATTAAAATTTGGTGACATGAAAAATGTTTGATTTTGCTGCTTTTGTCGTGAATTGAATTTAATTTTAAATTTGGTAAGATCATGTAGGTACGACGAGGTAATATTCCAGTAAAATTTGATCAAACATCTTGCTTAACATTAAGTTATTTGACTGTTCAAAACAACAAAGTTAAAAATAGGCAGATGTAAAATTCAGAAATTTTAACAAATTTTGAAAAGACTTGAGTGTTGCCTTTCCTCTTTTACTACACTTTAAGATGGCAAATTAACCGTAGAAAATTACTTCCAGTCATAAAAATCCATGTTTGATATGCCGTGCAAGCATATGTATTGTTTGATACTACATTACCTACAACCACTTTAAAATTGCTTTACGCTACGGTGTAAATTGGAAAACGAAAAATTGTATGAGAAATAAGATAACATGCATGCATACTATTGCATAGGATAGGATTCTATCCTTTAAGAATAGGAAACAAAGTAGATCATTTCGGTTGAAAAATGATCCCGATTTATTTTCAAACTGTCGGAAAGAAATAGTAATAGAAGAGGGTTCTCTCTCTCACTCTCTGTATACGAGACTGTTTTACAGATAGGGATGCACAATTAGGCACAGACATGGTCTATTTATCTCCATTCTTTTCTATTCAATCCAAAAAACACCCTGAGTACTAGATTGGCTTTTCTACACTTAGAAAACACATCAGATCAACATCGCAAAGTTAGATACAACAAATACCTAATTTCATCCATACCCCCATTGTATTACTTTAGATTGGAACTGTATAGGTACTACTGGAACTGTTAAAACTATAGAAGGATGTGATGTTATTTTACTCTTCTTAACCAACCGTTCAAAAACCATGTATCTCATTTGGGTCATGATTAACCCAAAAATCACTGTGCTATAGATCATGGGTAAAATGGGGGATTTAAGGCGCTTTGGGAAGCTTAAAAGCTATGGTCATTTGACACGACGCTTGTCGAGTCCTTCGGGCGCTTTACGATCAAGATACACACTTCAGTCCAAGCTCATTTACCTGCCAAAGCGACTCTTAAAAGCATGCTAAAATTCCCGTGGAACAAATATCATTGGTTTTTAAGCCCAAATGATCCACATGCTTTTTGGATGAATCCTTCGTATGTGTCTCGCAACTTCTATCTAAAGTGTTGTAAGTCTGGATGATAACTCGAAGAAAGATTTTTTTAGTTACAACTTTGTGACTTCAGGATTGGCTCATAGCGAAAGTTTCTTGTTACTTTTGACTTTGTTACTTTGATGTGCTCCACATCAACCTTTTGTACTTCCAAGACTTCTTTACCTTTTCCAGCAGAGAGGAAACGGTGAAGAGAATGGGTCAAATCAACTGGAACAAATGCGATGCATTTTATACTTCCCTGTATAAAGTATAGGCTATATTGGAAATTGTATTGGTATGGAAGAGAGAGAAGTGTCTTGGATGATAATAATGATGATG